>PVKN010010907.1:0-22168 GCA_004027915.1 Capromys pilorides
AAAAAAAAAAAAAAAAAAAAAAAAAAAAAAAAAAAAAAAAAAAAAAAAAAAAAAAAAAAAAAAAAAAAAAAAAAAAAAAAAAAAAAAAAAAAAAAAAAAAAAAAAAAAAAAAAAAAAAAAAAAAAAGGAAAAAAAGTTAATACTTTTAAATGTGAAATTGCGCCAGGGAGATAGCTTGGTGGCACAAATGCCTGCCTGGCAAGGGCAAAGTCCCAAGTTTGATCCCTGCCGTACCTCAAAAGAAGAAAAACAAAACAAAACAACAAAAAAAGTGAAAATCTGTACAAAGGCTGGGGGTACAGCTCAGTGGTAGAGGGCTTGCCTAGCCGTCACAGGCTCTGGGTTTGAGTCCCAGCAACCCCCCCACAAAAAAAAAGCATGTTTATATATAGACTTTACCATGGCTGGGAGAGAAGACGTCATCTGCAGAATTGAGGCACAGCACTGGAATTCCAACCGAGTTCAGCCTGCGACTGGGGCTGGCATCAGTGTAATAATCATCAATTGTTTGGTAGCCAAACATGACCGAAGTGAATCGCTTATCAAACTCTCTGATAGATTTAGCCTGAAAAATGAAAAGAAATTATATCTTTTCTTGGAATCAAAAGAGAAAAATTAAAGTATTAAAGTTTCTCTCCTACCTTCATAACATGGTCCATATCAATTTGTTTTACAAACATATGCCGGTGCCTAGAACAAAGAATTTCAAAACTAAACATCAAGGTCATTCCTACCTCAATCACACCTAAAATACACAATAAATCATCAAATAACCTAGCACAAGGCGCAAAGGTGCTATTCAAAAAAGATTTGCTTAGTTAGATATACGAAGAGAAAATTGACATTTCTTTTAAAGGGATTCTTTCTTGTCTTTTTGAGAAAGGGTCACGCTACATAGCTCATGCTGGTCCTCACCTCACTGTGTAGCCCAGGCTGGTCTCAAACTTGGGGTGATCCTCTCGCCTCTGCCTCCTAAGTGCTGGAATTACAGGCGAGCACCACCACCTGGGGTTCTCTTGCCTCTAAAGTGCTTGCAAATTTAAGAAGCCACATTATTCAGCACGGATGTCACTTACCACATATCCTCCCGAGCAAGAGTGCAGCCTTGACAAGAGGAACTAGCAGAAAACCTAGGCAAATAGCCCCTAAGATGACCTAACATGTTCTACATACACATTCCAGTTCTCTAGATTAACTTAGGATAGTTATTTAGTGATCTTGCAAGAGGTAGTACACACTTCAGGAGTTATGCAAGACAATCTATTTTGGATACAGAAAAAAATATGACTTTTAACCTATAATTTTAGCTTATGCTTCCACTGTTTAATGTGTATGTGTGTGTGTGTGTGTGTGTGTGTGTGTGTGTGTGTGTGTATGTGTACCAGGGATTAAACTCAGGACTTGTGCTTGCCAGACAGGTGCATATGCTGCTGAGCTACATCCCCAGCCCTACTGTTTACATTTTTGAATGTACTTTTCCTACAGATGATGTCTGCTTCAGCAGTAAATGTGTCCGATGTATAAACACATCTACATGTCGCAGCAGCACTGTACTCTTAAAATGTGCGCCACAGAGTCAGTGGCCAAGGTCCTAAAGACAACTTACTTATTAACCGAGGACTGGAGACATGTTGTCAGGTAGTAATTGAACAGCAGCCAGTTCAGCGGCTTCTCCAGGGACTCTGAGCATGCGAAAGTGTTCCAGCCCACGGAGAATGTGGCAGCCGCCATCAGTGGCGTTTGTGGCCCAGCCTTGCCCAGGTAATTTAGAAGCAGCATTCTGAAAGGAGGAGAAGCGAGGAACTTGGGGATTCACTTCTGACATCTGTCAGGACATCTCCTTTCCCTTTTTAAATTTCATTTACCTGGGCCGGGGAGATAATGCTGTGGCACAAGTGCCTGCCTGGCAAGTGCAAGGTCATGATGTTCGAACCCCAGTCACGCACGCACACACACACACACACACACACACACACGAAATTTCTTTTTCTTTTCTTTCTTTTTTGTCTTTTTGAGACAGGGTCTCACTATGCAGTTCAGGCTGGCCTTGAGTTCACTTTTGCAGCCCAGGCTGGTCTCAAACTAACACCAATCCTCCTGCCTCAGCCTCCCAAGTGCTGGGATTACAGGCATGCACTACCATGCCCAGCTCAAAAGAAATTTCATTTACTTATTTTTTGTTTATTTGAAACGGACTTTTTACTAGATAGTTCTGGCTGGCCTCTAATTCTGGGCAGGTCTCCTGCCTCAGCCTCCTGAGTGCTGGGATTACAGGTATGTACTGCCATACCCAGCTTGGCAAGGTGAATGTGATAATATTTACTTACTTATTTATTTATTTATGTATTTGGTACAGGGTCTCACTCACTATGCAGCCCAGACTTGTACTGAGCCTCCTGTTTTCAGTCTCCCTAGCACTGGGAATATAGGCATGTGCCCCACGCCTTGACTCCGTGGCCACCTCAGCATGCCTGGGGGCAGGACCAGCACTGCCTATGGTACTGGGGATCGAACCCTGGTCCCTGAAATTGCCTAAACATGTGCTTAGGCCACTGAGCTACCTCATCGGCCCTAGATCTTGTATTTTAAAAAGCTGTAGACTCAAACAGATAACTAGGGCACGTGAACAATGATTGAATATTTAACAATATTTAGAAATATTACTATGCCAGGCATTGTGGGCTACACAGTGAGGTCAAGGTCAGACTGAGTTACACAACAAAACCCTGTCTCAAAAAACAAAAGGAGACAACAACAAAAACTTTTAGCCAGGCATGGTGGCATGTGCCTGTAATCGTAGCACTCAGGAGGCTGAGGCAGGAGGATTGTTATGAGTTTGAGGCCAGCCTGCCCAGCCTGAACTACATAGGGAGATCCTGTCTAAAAACAAAACAAAACAAAACAAAAAACAGAGAAATCACTGTTGATTTTTCTCAGACATGGTAAGGGCATGGTGGTCTTTGTTTTGCTAAGAAAGACTTCTCCATCTAAGATACCAACAGAGACACTTGAGTGTCTACTGCTGCTGTTGGACTTCGGCCCCAGGAGCTTCTGTGGGCTCTGTCACCTCCCAGCTGATGTGGACAGGCACTGCGTGTGACCTGACCACAGGGCTGGGAGCCACCCAGGTGAAGCAGTTCTCTTGTGGTCCAGGGAGGGACTCCAGCACCTCCCACATGCTGAGCAGGGGCTGCCCTAGGTCCTCAGCCCAACTAAAATCTGAGTAAACGATGCCTGAGAGGTGAAGGGATCCAGAGGGAGGTATACTGATGAAACAAGATTATCCATGAGTCCATATCTGGGTAAGCTGGGGGATGAGTTGCTGGGATACACTCTTACCATTCATTCACTCATTCATTCACTCATTCATTCATTCAGACAAGTTCTCACCATGCAGTACTTGCTGGCCTCCATGTTCAGGGACCTTCCTGACTCAGTCTTTCAATGCTGGGCTCACAGCCATGCACCCCAGACCTGTTCATATATTTTTTTTTTATTTTAGGGAAGGGTCTACAGGGTGTTTAGGGTCTCATTACTAGATCAGATTCATAGTGATCCGCCTGTTTACAGCCTCCCAAGAGCTGGGATTACAGGCGCCAGCCACCATGCCCAGTCTCAATTGCTGTCTCCGGGGGCCTGGCAGGCACAGCAGGCCTCGGAATCCAATCCCCGGCCCCTGTGCCTGCTTGCAGGGGCTTTAATCTGCTGAGCTGTACGCCGGCCCCTGGCCATATTCTTACACACATTTGGAATTTTCCTTACACTTGAAACTTTTTTGTTTTTAACCAGCCCCCTGAGGGAAAACCTGGAAGCTCTAGGGTGGTGTGGGCTCCAAGCTTGTGCTTGGCCCCCGGTGGGGCGACTCAGGAATCAGCCTTGGGTGGGGGCGACCTCCCCAGGCCCGAGATTGTCAGCTTCATCACGGAAAGAACAACACAAACCAGAAGGGCGACCTTTGCCGGCAGCTGGAGGTGTGAATACCCAGCCAGCTGAGCGGCCGCCCACACAGCTAGGAATTCACAGGACTGGGGCAAAGAGTTCAGCTCCCCGACCCTTCCTCACAGTTTCACCTCACTAGGGAGGCGCAGAAGGGAAAAGCAAAATCCTGCCTGCTAAGCACAAAGGGAGGCCTCCATCCGCCGCTCGCCGCTCCCGGCTCGCCTTTAGTAGGTCAGGTCCTGCTGCCCATGCTAATGCGAGAGGCGGCGCTTGCTTCCTGGCTTTCAGTTTACCAGACTAAAAGGCTCTGGCAGAAGCCTATATTGTCGGGTTTATTGTTCATGAAGACTATTTGCCTATATACATAACCCTGAGATGTTTTAAACTGAAATGATAGACACATCAGTGATAAAATTAAGAAAAAAATACAATCTTCTATTTTGAGTATTTGCTGATCTAAAAAGGTAGCTTGGTGGCTAGGTTCAGAGCTCAGTGGTAGAACCCTTGCCCCATGAGCCCAGGCCCTGAGTTCAATCCCAGCAACAGGAGGGAGGGAGGAAGTTAGTTAGGGGCTGCGGTGTAGGAGATTTGAAGCACTGTAAAATGCTAGATAATAAACATTCTGGATTTCCTCACAGTCACTCACTACTGGAGCAAAACACAGAAACAATTATTTGTAGAAATCAGCCTACATAAAGCCAGGCGTGGTGGTCCATGCCTGTAATCCAAATACTAGGAAGGCTGAGGCAGGAGGATCGCTGTGGGCTCAGAGAGAGCCTGTCTCAAAAAAATAAAAAAAAAAAAAGAGAGAGAGAGAGAGAAAGAAATCAGCCTACATATAAACACAGCCAATGGAAATTCCAAATTAAGCTCCAGTGTCACGGCTAGTGGCAAAAACGTAATCCTCATCCGCTGATGATGGCAGCTGCTGTAGGGAAGGAACAAGGAGGTCCGCTGTGCAGTGACACCAAGCCTGCCACCCAGTAGCACCCCCATGGGATTTGCAAGGCCTTCCGAGGGGCTGCCTGCTTCCTGGCTGCGTGACGAATTTCAAGCTGCACGTTGGCTTCCCAAGCACCAAGGAGGAAGCAGCCATAGGCACGCGGGTGGGGATCACATCGGGGAGGCAGAGACCCCCTCCCTGCGAGCCCCCTGCGTGTGGGCGTCCCAAGAAAGGCCTTGTACTTTTTCCCCTGGGAGACAGTAGTCCAGGAAAATGCTAAAACTCACCTGAATTAATCCCTTCCTTCTCCCCTATGTGATAGGATATGATAAAACCATTTATTTGAAAACGTAACTTCCTTTAAGAGTTCTCTGAAACAGAGAGCCTATCAGGACCACGCCCCTCCTGACTGATTTTGAGACAAGGTTGCCCGGTGTATCATTTTGGAGGTAGCAGGGATTGAACTCAGGACTCTGATGCTTGCCAGGCAAGCACTTATTCCACTGAGCTATCTTTCCAGCCCTGGCCCTGTGCATCATCCAGGCTAGCCATGAATTGACTGCATAGCAGTGATTCACTGACGCAGTGATCCGTGTGCCTCAGCCTCTCGGGTGCTGCGAGTACAGGCATGCGTCACCAAGCCCAGCTTCTCAGGTGTTTTAGAAAGGGCCAACCTTACCCTCCCATGGAGACCCCTGCTGCCAGGAAAGGAGCAGAGGGGAACAGGCCATGCACGTGGTGAATCACCGTCTCCAGGTCTTCAGTGTTGGCACAGCAGTAAGTCCGAGGTGTCTGGGAGTGCGGCAGGGACAGCCCAAAGATGCCAGCGTGAGTTTAGCGCAGGGAGGATGCAGAAATGTAAAAGATGAAAAAGCAAGACATGAATGCAAAGATACCCTTGGCTTGAATATAGGCTTAGGTGGAAGAAACAGCATTTTCATATCTTTCACAATGCAGCTGCCCCTCGTACCCAAGGTCCTGTTTGAGTCCAGCAGGGGACATGACAGGTGCCTTTTTTTCAAAACTATTTATTTATTTATTTATGTTATGGCCGCCTCAGCCTGCCCTGAGGGTGGGGCTGGCGCAGTGTGTGGTGCCAGGGATTGAACCTCAGCCCCTGCTGTTGCCTAAGTTTGCCTAAGCAGGCACTTTAGACCGCTGAACCATCTCACCAGCGTCTGTGTGCTGGTCTTTAACCCACTTATGTATCCAGGCTGTCCTGGAACTCAAGGCAAGCCTCCTGCCTCAGTTTCCTGCGTGCTGAGATTATAGGCATGCGCCACCATGCCGGGCAAATTACCAGTTTTCAATGATTTACCCAATTAAATGTAGCCTCAAGACACTGCTTTCTGAATCCTATAATTTTTTTTTTTTTGAGATTTGCAAGTACAGAATGTTTGAAAGACAAATAGTAACCTCGCAGTATTTACAATAGCTAACATTGGTTGAATAATTACATGTGTCCACAGGAGCCTGAGGAAGGAAAACATTTACTAGTTTCCATATCTCTTTTCCCCTCTGTTTATCTATCTTTCATCTGTTTATCACTTTATAATTCATTTATTTATCTTGAGATCAGGCTGGCCTTGAAGTCATGGTGATCCTCCTGCCTGGGCTTCCCGAGTGTTGGGCTCACAGGCGTGTGGCACCACACCCAGCTTTACCTATTTATTTTTGCAGTGCTGGTGATCAAACCCAGGACACTGTGCAAGTGCTCTACCTCTGAGTCACATCCCCTGGCAGGAAACTAAACACAAAGAGGTGAAAAGCTAGGAGGTGTCTAAGCTGACATACGCTAAAAAACAATTGTGCACGCCTGTAATCCCAGCATACTGGAGGCTGAGACAGGAGGACTATAAATTCAGGGCCAACCTGTACTACATTTTCAGAGTGACTGAAAATAAGCTGAACGTTTAAAAACAATTTATTACAACACAAGATACATTGCACACCTGCTTAGGAAAGCTCAGGCAACCACTGGGACCGCGGTTCGATCTCCAGCACCACATGGTGCACCAGCGCCACGGCCAGGGCAGGCTGAGCTGGCCACAGTATAAAAAATAAATAAATAAAATTTTAAAAAAAAACAAAGGTTTAAAAAAAAAAAGACACATTGCCCAGAATGATGTAGTAAGTGTATTCCAAGTTGCTGGGGTGTATTTTCAAGGGGCTTAGTGATAATGTGTCTTGTACTATAAATAAATTATTTAATTTAAATATTCACCATATCTTATCGCTTCCCTTAATCAAATGTCTAAGGAAATTTCTTTCTTTTTTTTTTTTTTTTTGTCTTTTGAGACAGGGTCTCCCTACACAGTTCAGGCTGTCCTTGAGCTCACTTTTGTAGCCCAGGCTGGTCTCCAACTCACATCAATCCTCCTACCTCAGCCTCACAAATGCTGGGATTACAAACATGCACCACCATGCCCAGCTTCTAAGAAATTTCTATCAAGTAAAAAACAACAGTGTCCTCACCTGCCTTATTCACTGCACTATGGGACTTCCCACTCTTGCCAAAGCCAAAATCACCATGAAAGGTAATCAGGGCAGCCGCAGCACAGCAAGTGGCAGCCGGAGGAGAGCCTTCCACAGCTGCTTGGAAAGTAGCCAGGGAGGGCTGGCAAGACAGCTCAGCAGATTAAAGTGGGACAGGGACAGGGAGACAGGGACAGGGACAGGGACAGGGACTGTGGTTTGATCCACGGCTAGTGTGTGGGCCCCACCCCTGGGCGTGTTGAGACAGCGACTGACACCGTGTGGTGGCATGCACCAATAAGCCTAGCACTTGGGAGGCTGAAAACAGGAGGATGACTACAAGTCTAATTTATGTAGTCAGATCCTGTAGCCCCTGTACTAAATACATTTAAAAAAAAAAGTGGCCAGAGTTATATGTTAGAGGCGGAGAGGAATATTTTGAAGGGTGTAGTGGCAATATGTCTTTTACTACATAACAAATTCGAAAACATGTTCAATCATTCACTGTATGTTTTGATTACCCAATGTACTGAGACCTGGTCTCAAAAACGAAAAATAACACATTGCCTAAAAAAAACCCAAAACCCCAACAAAAAACAGCTGCAAAAACTGATGAAATGCACTTGTGAGCACAGATTCAGCATAAGAGAGCGGCACCTGTCCACCCCTAGAGACTGCAAACATGTCGTGAGATTTTAAGGGGAGAAATCATTTTTTGTTTTTTATTTTTTTGTTTTGTGGAACTGGGGATTGAACTGAGGCCCTTGTGCTTGCCAGGCAAGCGCTTGTTCTACTGAGCTATCTCCCCAGCCCACTTTTAGCTTTTTTATTACATGCAAATCTATTCATCCTACACAGCTTTAAATTTTCTTAATTTTAGAAAATATCTTTAAAAAGTAACATAAGGGCTGGGGAGATAGCCTAGCAGTCTAAGTGCCTGCCTGGCAAGCACAAGGAGCCAGATTTGATCTTCAGCACCACGTGCTGTGCCAGGCCCAGCCATCCAAACTAGGCATGGTGGCACACATGCTGGTAATCCCAGTGCTGAGGGGACCGGGGCGGGAGGATCACTAGGAGTCTGAGCTGTGTAGTGAGACCCTGTACCAAATAAATAAGTAAGTAAGTAAATAAATAAATAAATGATTTTGCAAAAGGAAAATAAAATTGTGCACTATTTAGGAACAGTACTCCTAGGTACCCGTGTGACACAGACGTTAAGGGCATAGACACACACGGCACACATGTAGGGACGTGCACACTCACACATGTATAGTACATGTGCAGTCATGTGTGAAGAGTGTGGGGAAGTGGGCTCTGAAGAATGGCTCCCATCCCATTGGGCACCAAGGACACGACCTTGTCCCCTAGATCCACATTAGGAGATAGAGACCCAGTAGGACTGAGCAATTGGCAAAGTCCGCCAGAATCACCCCTGGTTCTTGCCAACACAGTCAAGACATTGACACCTGGTACCCTTGGGTGCAGGGCTGATCTTTCCCCAAACGCCTGCCTCAAAATCCTCAGAAAACGCAGAGGGGCAAAGGGACAAAGCTGCCAACAGCGGGGTGTGGTCCAAGAGCGATCTGGTACTAGACTATTTTTTTAGGGAAGAGTTTACAGGGTGTTTAGGGTCTCATTACTAGATGAACTCGTAGTGATCTGCCTGTTTACAGCCTCCCAAGAGCTGGGATTACAGGTGCAAGCCACTAGGCTCAAGCTCAATGGCTGTCTCGGAGTGCTCCCGTGGTGGGGCTGTCACGGCAGGCGTGGTGATGAATCCCTAGCCCCTGAGCCTGCTTGTGGGTGCTTTAATCCGCTGAGCTATTTGGCCAGCCCTCTCAATTGTTATTTACTTACATTTTTATTTAATCTTGGTTTCTGGAGACATGGTCTCACATTGTAGCCCAGGCTGGCCTTGAATTGGAAGGGATCCTCCAACCTCAGCCTCCTGGGTGCTGGGATCACAGGTGTGTGAAACCACACCCAGATATGGGGTTAATTTTTTTAAAAGGCATTGAAAATAGTAATGAAGCATAGATAATTCCTAATCATTCATATTTCATAGACCAATAATAAGGTATGCATTTTATATTTATCTATGGAACACATTTTCATTTTCCTTCTTAATCAGCTGAGGGCTTCTAAAAAAACAGACGCACTGATTTCTCCCAAGCCTGAAAAGAGAACTGTCTTGCACAAGCTTTATTTGCATGGACTGGCTTTTAGGCCACATCCGAACAACTGCAAAGCCCTTTGTGAAGCTGAGTATCTGCACTTGCAAAACGGGGGTGAAGCTTCCTACCTTACTGCTGCAGAATTAACTCCTGGTCCTGCAGGTAAATAGCATAGACCTGGCAGCCTGCAGGCACTCAGAAAAAAAGCTTCAGCAGCCTCACAACTCCACTACTACTTCTGGGACACGCAGCCACTGCCCTGGGGGACTGCTGGAACCAGGCTGTGTAGTTCCAGTTGTTCTTAAAATCACTATTTTCTTTTTCTTTCTTTCTCTCTCTCTCTCTCTTTTTTTTTTGCTACTGGGAATCAAACTCATGACCTTGCATTTGTCAAGTTGGTGCTGTGCCACTGAGCTGTATCCCCAGCCCTTTTTTCTCTTTCTTCTTTTTTTCTTTTTAAATGTATTTAGTATAGGGTCTCACTACACAAACTGGACTCACAATGATCCTCCTGTTTTCAGCCTCTAAAGCCCTGGGATTACAGGTGTGTGTCACCATGCTCAGCCTCAACTGAAGTCTCAGTGCCACCCCAGGGGTGAGGCTGGCACGGCATTTGGAGGATCGACTTTTTTCTTTTTGTGATAGGGTCTCCGTCTGTAATTTGGGCTGGTCTTAAACTCACTACAGGGCCAGGGATATAGCTCAGCGGCATAAGTGCCTGGCTGGCAAGCAGAAGGTCCTGAGTTTGATCCCCAGTACTACAAACAAACAAATAAACAAACAAATAAACTCACTATGTAGCTCAGGCTGGTCTTGAACTCAGGCTGGTGATCTTCCTGCCTCAGCCTCCTGAGTCTTGGGATTATAGGAATGCACCATGCCTGGCTCTTTATTTATTTATTTTGTCCTTTTTTGAGGGTCTCACTATGCAGTTCAGACTGGCCTTAAGCTCACTTTTGTAGCCCAGGCTGGTCTCAAACTTGCACCATCCTCCTGCCTCAGCCTCCCAAGTGTAGGGATCATAGGTGTGCACCACCACGCCTAGCTCTTTAATTATTTAAACATGTATTTTCCTTCTTTTTGAAAAAAAATTAAATTCTCTATAGAATTTTGCAGTCAGGATTCATCAGTTAGAACAGCTCATATCATGAGATGGGACCTCTCAAGGCATCCCTAGCCATAGTCCTTGGAGCTGCCCTTCTGGGCTGTTCTGCTGAGGGGTGGGCTGAGGGATGGTTCCTCTCCATCACCCCAGGGACACAAAAGCTCCGTGGGGAAATAGGCGGGTTTCTCCAGTCTGCCTCCTTAACTCACAGAATGTGAGGCTGAAGGAAGTAGTCCCTGGAATCATCCCTTAGGGCTCCCCAGGTTTTCACTTAAAGCCAGGTTGGCTCTTTTTGTTGTTGTTTTGTTTGCTTTGTCTTTTTGAGACAGGGTCACACTATGCATCTCACGCTGGCCTTGAGCTCACTTTGTAGCCATTGCTGGTCTTAAACTCAGGATGACCCTCCTGCCTCAGCCTCCTGAGTGCTGGGACTAGGGGCATGTGCTATGCCCAGCCACAGCAGAGGTTCTGTGGGGAATCTGGACTCCTGTCCTCAAAACCAGAAGAAAAGATCCCTGTCACTGTCTGGCTCGGGGAACCCTGGAGGAAGGAGAGCTTCCCCCTGTGGAGTCGCCCTCTGTCTCCTGCATGACAGCACCAGGTACCAGCTTCTCACTCCCCAGGCACAAGGTCCTTTGTCTCTCCATGGTCCTGCGACTCTGCGGATGACCAGCAGGAAATGAGGACAGTCACAACACGGTTGGCAGAAGCTATGGACTCCTCCTTGCCCTGCTCTTCGGAAACTGCTGACCCTAAATTCCACTGAGCCCGTCGTTGCCAGTTCTTTTGGGTTAATTTCCCTCAGAGAAAGTTGCTTCCTGTTTGGTCTTTTGCTGATTCACATTTGTTCTTTTTTTATGCCTACCCTCAGGTCTTTCTTACTTTGGGCCTGAGCCGTATTAAATATTTTCTGGAACAAGGAGAGGTATAAATAAACACCAGAGCTCCTCTGGTCTTAAACACTGATGTTTCAGGGTTGGAAGAAACAAAGCCATTCCCAAGGAATCTGCCCCTGGTAGCTCGGCTCAACACTGACATCTTGCACTTGTGACTTAGCTTGAGAAAAATACGACAATCCCACATGACCGCAGTGCAATTATAATTATATCCTTTCATAGCAACTTGTTAAAAAAAGAACTCTAAGAAAAAAATAATCATAATTAAACATACTTCTTTTACCTTAATGAGCTAATGAGTTTATATAATAGAAATTATGCCTCATTAACTGAGCTATACCCCTAGCCCCAGCCCCTTTTACATTTTATTTTATGTACTTATTTATTTTTTTATATTATGACAGGCTCAGCCTGCCCTTCGGGTGGGGCTGGCGCAGCATGTGGTGCCAGGGTTCGAACTGTGGTCCCTGAACAGGCGCTTTAGACCATCTCGCCGGCCCTACATTTTATTTTAGTGTTGCCATTTTTTTTTTAATAAGAGTCTTGCTAAGTTGCCCAACGTGGTCATGAGGGATCTTGTGATCCTCCTGGCTCAGCCTCCTGTGTAGCCGTAGTTACAGGTGTGTGCCACAACCACACCTGGCCCACTGAATTCTTTAAAGTTAAACAAAAACATGATGTATATACCATAGCGTTGTGAGAACTCGAAGTATTCTTGGTGATTTCTCCAAATTCTAATTGGAATTGATGGCTGGAAGTTACTAGGTTGCTGCAATCTTTCCAAGTAAATTTTGGAAAGACTTGAGCTGCTCCGGTTGGAAGGGTGCACAGCCTGGCCCTCCTCTTCCTCCTTCCTGTTTGTTGTTGAAGATTCCATCCCTGCTCCTTCCCCTTCCCACCCCACTCCCCTCCATCTCAATCTGCTCACAACTCCTATGTGAGCTCTCCAGAGCTGCGGAGAGCCCACAGTCTTCTAGAAACTTCTCTCAAGCAGAGGAAGAGCACCCTGAAAGTCTCCTGTGAGATCACATATGGAAAACTTCTCCAAATTCATCCAGGAGTGAAAGCTGGAGGCGAGGCCTTGCAAAGGTCATTCCCTGTCGTGGTGGTCTCAAGACTGTGGCCTCCCAGTGACACATGCCACTCGCTGAGTCTCACCTGGTGACACCGTCTGCCGGGCTTCACCAGATGCCAAGCGTACGCTGGCACCATGTTCTTGGGCCACAGCCTCCAGCACTTCAAGCTACAGACACTGCTGTGCCTTCTAAATGACCCACTCAGGTTTTTTGGGGGAGCAACGAGAGCCCACGACGAAACGTAACGCAACATGTAACACAAATTCATCTCTCCTTTGCAGTACGAGGGACTGAACCCAAGTCTTCACCTCAACCAGACCTTTCTTATTTTTATTTGCAGACAGCATCTTGCTAAATTGCCCAGGCTAAGCTCCAGCTGCCAGCTGCCCTGTCTGGGCCTCCCGGAGTGCTGGGATTCTTCATGTGCCACCTTGTCCAGCTCTCACCCCCAACTGAAGATGGAACTCAGGGCCTCGCACATGCTGAGCAAGTCTCTACCGCTGGTCTACAACCTCACACCGTTGTTCAGTTTTTCATTTTGAAACAAGCTCTTGCTCATTGCCCAGGCTGACCTTGAAGGTCTGATCTTCCTGCCTCGGCCTCTGGAGAAGATGGTGGCATACGCCCCGTGCCCGGCAGAATTTGTGATACTTACAACAGCAACTTAAATTCTCCTGCTTTGTTTTGCAAATATCAGTCTCCCATCACCCAACCTAGCTAGGAACGTCACCCTTGACCCCCTTCTCCTTTCTCCCCACAATGCCACCAATATTTTTTTTTTTTTTGGCGGGACCGGGGTTCAAACTCATGATCTTGCACTTGCCAGGCAGGCACTTGTGCCGTGGAGCTATCTCCCCGGCCCACCACCAATATTCTTCCTGCCTTGAGCACCCACTCAAGCTTGTTCCCACCTCTTTACCTCTCCTACATCTGCTTCAAATCCCAGTCTCTTTTCTACACATCGCCACTGC
Organism: Capromys pilorides; assembly: GCA_004027915.1. Classification (NCBI taxonomy): domain Eukaryota; kingdom Metazoa; phylum Chordata; class Mammalia; order Rodentia; family Capromyidae; genus Capromys; species Capromys pilorides. The sequence goes on from PVKN010010907.1 coordinate 13,580, forward strand.
AGTTTTCTAAAACAAGAAGATGATCAAATTATGTTCTCACTTCCAAGTGACAGTGGTTGCACCTTGGTTTCTTAGGATTCCGCATGGCTCTGCAATATCTGGCCACACTCCAGGAGTTCCTGTCCTTCCTAAGGGTAAAGGGAAGCTTAGCGGGGCAGTTAGGAACGCAAGCGGCATGGCCCAGGTGTGTCTCTTGCCTGGGCCAAGTCCTTAACCTCCCCATGCCTCATTTTCTTTGTCTGGAAAATGGGAACAATGGTGGCTATTTTCACCTAAGTCACTGGTTGCTTCTATTGCCAAATATTAAAAACAAAAAGATGTAACTGATACATTCAAAGCATTCAATAACTAGCAGGTAAAGTTATTATTACCCAGCCACGACCGTGGAGTTAATGTTCCTCAATTTGGCACCCGGTTCTTCATACTGAGCCTCTCTGGCTCATTCCCAGGAGACTCAACAGCACAGTCTTCAAGATGTCACTCAGAATGTCCCATCCCTCCTCCCCCAGTTTACTCTCCTCCCTCATATGCTGGTTTAATAAATCTTCCTATAGTTGCGCAGAGTTGCATAGTTGTTTATTAATTGAGACACACTCCACCATGCAGTTCAGACTGGTCTTGAACTCACTGAGTAGTCCAGCCTGGCCTCAAGATCACAGTGATTCTCCTGCCTCAGCCTTCTGAGTGCTGGGATTACAGGTATGCACCACCACATCTAGCTACACTATTAGTGTCCCCCCCACCCCGCCCCCAGAACTGGAGATTGAACTGAGGATCTTGCACTTGCCAGGCAGGCACTTGTGCCCCTGAGCTATCTTCCTGGTTACACTATTATTTTTTTATATGTTTAATTAATTAATTAATTAATTAATTTTGAGAGAGAGAGAGAGGGTCTGGCTATGTAGTTCAGACTGACCTGGACTCACTAACCAGTACAGGCTAGCCTCGAACTTGAGGCAATCCTCTTGCCTCAGCCTACCAAATGCTGGGATTACAGACGTGTACCACCATGACCAGCTTTAAAATTGGGCCCCTGCCTGCGCTGGCACATGCCGAGCTCCTTGAGAGCTGCCTGCACCCCTGCACCCTGAGTGGCCTGAAGCCAGAGAAAGAGACCGACATGGACTCCGGCATGAGTCCTGGAGGCTGCGGCAGCTCCAGAGGAAGAGAATGCAAAAGGAAAACAGATCCTCTCTGCAGCTGACACTATCATTGCCTCTGGATGCTAATGTTTCTGGAAGAACCTTGAATGCCCAGGGACTTTCAAATGCTGCTGCTCATCATCTTCAGTCCTCTTCTGATCACTTTGGGACTGGGTTTGCCAGGTAGAAGTTAGTGGACTGATAAGAAGACGTGACTGTCACCTGCCTACCTCAGGGACTGGACGCACTGGAGCACATGTACCCAGGAGTGCCTGTATCCATCTGAGGTCACTCCTGAGTAGGGCTCTGTTCTGGTGTCAAACGTTGACAATGTGAGGACTGACTTTCTAATTAAAACCACTGCTAAACAGGGCAAGGTGTGGCTTTAAAGTTCTACTGAAATAGAAGCACTGTTCTACAAAAAAGGTTCTGAACGCCAGTCTTGGTTTTTTTGTTTGTTTGTTTGTTTTGTCTTTTTGAGACAGGGTCTCACTATGCAGTTCAGGCTGGCCGTGGGCTCACTTTTGTAGCCAGTCTTGTAGCAAGTCATTTGTGCTTGCGAAATCTGGTCAGTCTCCATTCCCACTACGGCCAAGGCATTGTAAACCATTGTTTTAAAATGTCTCTTGAAAACACGAAGTACCTGCATTTATTTTGAAACAGTTTCTGTTGCCATTGAGAATAAATGAAAATATGTTGAAAAAAATTTAAAAAAATAAAACTGATTTTTGTGTGTGTCTTTGCACATGTGTGCTAGCATAAGTGGTATGATATATTTGTTGTATGTTCTATTTCAGCTCATTTTGCAGAGCTTTACCTGTTAAATTTAATGGCAAATTTATGTTATTCCATGCTACTTGGTATGTACTTGTTTTTGGTATATATATTCAAAAAAAGTTGATAACGCTAAAATAGATTTGAAAATACTCTTAGTCCTTTGAGTCTAGGCTCATTTCTTTCATTAGTTTGAGTATATTAGTATTTGTCTTATCAATAGTACCTTGTTTGTGTGTAGTACCGGGAACTTAAGCCAGGACCTATGTAATGAGCCACATCCCCAGCCTATTTCTATTTTTCATTCATTTCTCGAGACAGGGTCTTGTTATGTGGTGCAAGCTGGCCTTGAACTCACTATGTAGTTCCTAGTGATCTTGTTGCAATCTTCCTGCATCTTGAATGCTGGGATTACAGGTATGTACCACCAAGCCCAGCTTGAATTGTACACATTTTTAAAAAAAAAATTTATTTATTTATTTATTTATTTATGTACATTATGGCCGGCTCAACCTGCCTTGAAGGATGGGGCTGGCGCAGCATCTGGTGCTAGGGAATGAACTGCGGTTGCCTAAGCTTGTCTAAGCAGGCACTTTAGACCACTGAGCTATCTCCCTGGCCCTTGAATTGTATACTTTGTTCTACATTTGTCTCCTGCAACTGAACTCTGAGCTGGCGGGATGAAGGCCAAGTCTCACTGGCCATATACTCCTCACCTGTGGCCCCACACAGTGCTGCCTTAGAAGACATTCACTACAGCTCTGCCAAACAAAAAGGCCTTTGTCCCCTGACCTCACAGGACCTGACAGACTTTGCTTGCAGAGCGTTGTTTCCCTGGCAGCTTCAGACCACATCTTTCCCATCTTTGTGTCAAAGAAGCAAACACAAATACATACAGCAGTCAAGACAAATAAACACAAATGCACCCAAGCATACACAGCTGCAGATAATCTGCTCGGATCGGGGCTATGGTGACAAGTTAAAATTTTTCCATTTGTTTGTGCATGTGGTTTTTGAGACAGGGTGCCAATGTGTAGTTTAAGCAAGTCTTGAACTCATTATGGAGTCCAAGGTGGCCTCAAACTTGCAACAATCCTCCTGCCTCAGCCTCCTAAATCCTGAGATTATCCAGTTCAAAAAGCCATGCCTGGCATGGTGGCGCACGCCTCTAATCCCAGCACTTGGGAGGCTGAGGCAGGAGGATTGGCGTGAGTTCAAGGTCAACCTGGGCTACAAAAGTGAGCCCATGGCCAGCCTGAACTGCATAGTGAGACCCTGTCTCAAAAAGACAAAACAAACAAACAAACAAAAAAACCAAGACTGGCGTTCAGAACCTTTTTTGTAGGACAGTGCCCGTGAGACTCTGGAAGGGAAGGACCAAGAGGGAAAACGGGAACGTGAGCCTTCCTGTTAGACTAGTCGCTGAAGGCACTGGGGGAAGACTGCAACCCTTTCATTTGTGCTTGCGAAATCCGGTCAGTCTCCATTCCCACTACGGCCAAGGCATTGTAAACCAAAATACAAGAGCTCTTTTCTTCCCAAATGCTTATAAAGAGCTAATTCTTAAGGCATGACTTTTTATTGCAACATGTCTTCCCATTTTTTTTTTTTTTTTCTTCTGAAGAGTCGGTTTTGCCATGTGGTTTGGCTGGCCTTGAGCTCACTATGCAGCCCAGGCTGGCCTCCAAATCATGGCAGTCCTCCTGTCTCAGCCTCCCAAGAGCCAGGATTACAAGCCTGTACCACCACACTGAGCTAATTATAGTTTTAGTGCCATTCTCTATCAATGACTCAAAATTTCTTTCAGTTTTAGTAGAATCTCCTTTGACCTATACGTGGCAAGGGACTAAAAGTCAAAAAGCTATAAGGACATTTCAAAGCTAGTCATGGGGGCACATGTCTATAACCCCAGCACACTTGGGAGGCTAAGGCAGGCGGATCGTTGTGAATTTGAGGGCAGCTTGCTATACAAAGTGAGCTCACGGCAAGCCTGGACTGTATAGTGAGACCCTGTCTCAAAAAGACAGTAAACCAAAAAACAAAAAACAAGCAAAGAACATTTCAGCAATATACCATTTCTCATTTTAATTCACAAGTTCATTTCATACATATTTTTTGGTTCTGGTATTTTTGTTTTGTTGTGTGTTTTTGTTTTTCAAACAGTATCTCAATATGTAGCTCAGGCTGGCCTTGAGCTCACTGTGTAGCCCAGGCTGGTCTTAAACTTGTGCAAAATCTTCCTGCCTCAGCCTCTTGAGTGCTAATATGACAGGTATGCATCACCTTGCCTGGTTGTACTGGTTCATTTTATAAAAAGTGCTTATTTTTTATTTTTTGGTACAGGGTCTCACTAGGCAGCTCGGACTCACAGTGATCTTCCTGCTTTCAGCTTCCCCAGTGCTGGGATTGTAGGCGTGCACCACCATGCCTGTACTCGGTCTCCCAGGGGCAGGGCCAGCATGGCTTCTAGTGCTGGGCATTTAACATTGGTCTTTGCACTTGCCTAAGCAGGTACTTAGTCTGTTGGTGTTATATGCTTATAATCTAAGCACTTGGGAGGCTGAGGCAGGAGGATCACTATGAGTTTAAAGCCAGATTCAGCTATACAGTGATTCTAAGGCTAACCTCAAATATGATTATCTACTGATGTTAGAATATAGTATACGTAGAAAAATAATTACAAAATAAATCTTAGTTTTTATAAAAATACAAATATATTACATATCCACACGAACATGTGATCCGAAAGAACATGGTCTAATGGTCTTTCTGGTTGTGTAACTCTGCAGGGTTTACACTGGGCCTGACTCTGCCAGCCCCCAACCTGCTTGCCAGCAGGAACGCAGCTGTGTGCAGGGACCTTAGCTCAGCACCTGCGGCTGTCATCCACAAGTCCAGAAAGGATGATCAGCTAGGACAAGTTGTCATGCAGGTCCTGGGGACATCTGGAGACACCAGAACATCTGGAAAATTTACACTGGACACCTCGAGCACTCTGCCCACAGAGGCGCAAGGCTGCCGGGACCTCTGCCCCTAGCTGCTCACCGTGACTTCCTGCCTCTTGTGTCATGCCTGCTCCTGTCCCCGTAAGGGGCCACGCTTCCGTCTTTTGGGGCAGGCGTTCTCACCTCGCTTCTGCCTGCCCCAGCCCCAACAAATTCCACACCACGCTGCTTTCCACAAGCTGGTAGTCTCAGCTGGCTCATCACCCTCCTGTTACAATTATGGGGCTTTTACGTTTGTTTTTGTTTTTTTGTCTTTCTTTTTTTTTTGTCTTTTTGAGACAGGGTCTCACTATGCAGTTCAGCTGGCCTTGTGCTCACTTTTGTAGCCCAGGCTGGTCTCGAACTCACACTGACCCTCCTGCCTCGGCCTCCCAAGTGCTGGGATTATAGCTGTGTAGTACCACAGCCTGGCTCTTGTCTTTATTTTTCTACTGTGAACTTGCATGACTTACATAAAACAATGAAATAATTATTTTAAATAAAAACATACTTTTCACCACAAACCTGGTTATTTAAAATAAAAAATTAGGACTTGTCATTTAAGTTTACTTACCAAGAGATTCTCTCCCGCCATTCCTCTGTTGTTAAAAACCACACATCTAAGAAAAAAACAAAACAAAACAGCACATATAAAAATCGAGAAAGTGGGAGCTGGGCGTGGTGGCGCATGCCTGTAATCCCAGCACTAGGGAGGCTGAGGCAGGAGGATTGCTGTGAGTTCGAGACCAGCCTGGGCTACAAAAATAAGCTTAAGGCCAGCCTGAACTGCATAGCGAGACCCTGTCTCAAAAAGAAAAAAAAAAAAAACTGAGAAAGTGTTCTGATGTTTTTTTTTTTTAATGAGCAGAACATATTTATTGAGAGAAAGAAAGCTCTTGTCTGAGGGAAAGACAGGAGGGGGTCCCGAGTGGGAGTTCCTCAAGTGATCTGATTTCTACACACGATCCTTGGTTACAGTATACTATACAATGACTTTCCTCACACTAACGCAAGGAATGCAAGGACTTAAAATTTTGGTCTACAGACTTGATAATATTTGGCAACTTCATCTTTGTGCACTAAAAACAATTCCCGCTGCTTAAATTCAATGTGATATTGACAGCTGTATATTGAAGGGAGTGAATTCTTCCTACCAAAACCCCAGCTTTACGACGCCTCTCTCTGCACCAACAGGGCTCTGCGGGGAGCAGCATGGTAACAATTCCAAAGCAAGCCTGCCTTCCATGCTTTGCTGCAGGCACGTGCTCCAGGCACCGCTCGGGCACGGTTTTACGTTCAGGAATTGTTCTACATCCGGAAGCTCAGTACACAGGGGCCCTGCTGGCCCGCTGCTTCCAGTGGAGGTGACTCGAGGTGACCTGCGGGTCATAGGTGCTTTTGGCCATCTTGTTTGCATCTCCTGGGCAAATGTGTGATCTAAAGACTTTGATCATCACGAGCCCTCCATCTGCGGCGATGGCAGCCGTGGGCCCGAAATGGCCTTGAAGTACCATTCTCTGCTTAAGGGTGGTTAGCTCTCCTCAAGGTTCAGATCCCCACTCTCCACCTGCATACTGTGCCATTCTTGGACATAATCCTGCCTCATGTCTAGAAAGGCTCTCATTGATTTTTTGAGTGTACACAGGTGTCAGTTTGTGTTCAGTCTGCGCTCTTCTATTTACCGATCCGATCAGTCAGGACTTCGGGACTTAGGTTCCCTCTGGGCAGGGGGCTACTGACCATGGTGCAGACGTGGAGGACCAATGAGCTCACTGCCCTGCAGAACTGGCCACACTGACCCCTTTCTGGACTCAAGTTGCATGGCCCCTGTCAATGTGTACTCAGGCTGCGTTTTTGCAAAGGAATTTCTTTTTTTTTTAGTATTTAGTACAGGGTGCCACTACACAGATTGGACTTGTAGTGAGCCTCCTCTTTTCAGCCTCCCAAACACTGGGATTACAGGTATGCGCCACCATGCCCAGGCTCAGTGTGCCCCCGGCGCGGGGCCGGCACAGCACGCTGGGGATTGAACCCCAGTCCCTGTGCCTGCCTAAGCAGGTGCTTTAGTTTGCTGAGCTAGCTGGTTGGCCCTGCAGAGGAATTCCTACTTGGGTCTAAAATACCATAGAGAAAGAAAACATGGTTTTGTTTTTTTGTTGTTGTTTTTTGAAATGGAGTCTCACTATGTAGCTGAGGATGGCCTCAAACTCATGATTCTTCTGTCTCAGCCTCCCAAGTGCTGAGATTCTAAGCTGCTGGGATCGCTGGTCCATATAGAGAGTCTTTATTATCTAGCTAAAATAATTTTTATATTTATTTATTTATTTGTTACAGGGTCTCCCTACATAGCTCAGACTCATGGTGATCCTCCTGTCTCAGCCTCCCTAGTGCTGGAATTACCGGCATGTGCCACTATGCCTGGTTTAGGCGGCCAGCTCGGCACCCAGGGCTGGTAGGGTACGTGGTACCAGGGATCAAATGCAGGTCCTTGCACCTGCCAGGCAGGTGCTTAGAACACTGAGCTATCTTCCCAACATCAAGAAATGCTTTTTTTAAAAAGAAAAAAATCTTGAAATATGATTTTAAGAAAAATCTAGAGCTGGGCATGGGGGTGTACACCTGTAACCCCAGCACTCAGGAGGCTGAGACAGGAGGATTACTGTGAGTTTCAAGCCAGCCTGAGCTACATAGCATAACCTGTCAAAAAAAAAATTCTAGAAATATGACACTTTATTGAGTCACTTAAGAGGCATTTTCATGCTGAAACTACATGTATAATACCAGGGCCTGAAATAGGCAAGCCTTCAACTGCTGAGCTAAACCCTCAATCTTTTTAAAAAAATCGAGACAGTCTAGCCAGAGTTGCCAAGCTGGGCTCAAACTTGTGATCCCCTGCCTCAGCCTCTAGAGAGTAGCCGAAGCTACAGATGCATGCATCCACCCTGCCTAAAGCTACTCTTTGATTTCCTTTTGCTAAAAATAATGGCAAGGGCTGGGGAGATAGCTTTATGGTTTAAGAGCCTGATCAATTTGATCCCTGACACTACATGCTGAGCCGTCCCCACGCTTGGGCAAGCAGTGCCTGTCACCAAAACCAGGCGTGGTGGCTCCTGCCTATAATCCCAGTGCTGGGTAGGCTGAGATAGAAAGATCACTCACTACAAGTCCAAGCTTTGAGTAGTCAAACCCTGTACCAAAACATAAATAAATAAAAGATTAAAAAGAAAAAAGGAGGGGGCTGGGGAGATAGCTCCGTGGCACAAGTGCCTGCCTGGCAAGTGCAAGGTCGTGAGTTTGAACCCTGGTCCCACAAAAAAAAAAAAAAAAAAAAAAAAGGAATATTAAAAAGAATGGCAAGACAGCCTAGATACTAATAAAATTTAATGTGGCCACCTGTATGCCCTTGCATAAGCTCTCAAGTCACTCAGGATAGTAGGCTCCAGGAGTTGTGGCTCCTCCTGAGGTAAGAATCACTTTTAGGACACAAATAGCAAATTAGGGTTAAAAAGGCTTTGGGCCGGGCTGTGGTGGCGCATGCCTGTAGTTCCAGCACTTGGCAGGCTGAGGCAGGAGGATCACTTTGAGTTCGAGACCAGCCTGGGTTACAAAAAGTGAGCTCAAGGCCAGCCTGAACTGCATAGTGAGACCCTGTCTTAAAAAGACAAAAAAAAAAAAAAAAAAAAAAAAAA
>PVKN010010908.1:0-14163 GCA_004027915.1 Capromys pilorides
TGCTTTTAAGTCTTACAGTCAAAATAAGGAAATTGTGGATTTATTCAGTCATCCGGCCCTTAAGTTACCTTACCTCAGTTTATGTTGTGATTTCTTTAACAGTAAGATCAGCATAAAGACTCAGAAAACTTAAGATGGTAAACCTCACATTTAGGCTGGATATGTATATATATTCTTTGCTTTCTTATTTGTTAGGAAAGAATACCTCTTTTACCTCTGTCTGACTTCTGTAGAAATGTGTATGATTATGGAGGCTGAAAGAGAATTTAAAATAATGCTGGGAAATGTTAGCATCTCCCTCACTGTTTGACAGTGTAATGTGATGTCAATAAAAAATAGAAACAAACGAAACAAGAAACAGCTTGCCCCGTGATGGTCTTCAGGCATTATCTGAGAATACTGCTGCTTATTGAAGCTGTTCTCAGAAACCAAATAAGGACCTAGAGGGTAGCTTCAGAGAGGTCTAGCCTGTCTCCTCGAAGCCCTTGCTGACAGCCTGGGTGACGTCACAGGGCATGGCGCTGTCCCTGTACTTTTCTTCCCTGTCTCCAGTTAGTCCAAGTCCTGTCCTGTGCTGCTGCCCCATCCTACCTCTACCAAAAGTTGGCCTTTGTCTTCTCTCTCTGGGATCATGACTGTGGTAACGGCTCCCCCAATCTCTGTGTGTGTGGGTCGCGCTGCTCCCCGCTTCACAGCCCTGCAGGCTCCTCATTGCCACCAGGAAACTGAGGCACTGCGTTCGTGTGACTTTGAAAGCCTTCTGTTCTCTGTTCCAGGGCAGCTTTTAGGCTGCCCTGTCCTGTAGATGCTTGTGCATTCTCTACAGTGTCTGATTCCTGAAAACGCTTTCTACTTTCTCGACTTTCTTCATGCCATTTCTTGACTCTGTTGAAAGCCTTCTACCAGGGCCTGGGAGATAGCTCAGTAGAATAAGTGCATAAGTACTTGCAAGTGCAAGGTTCTGAGTTCAATCCCCAGTACCACCAAACAAAAAAAGGAAAGAAAAGCCTTCTACCACCAGCACTCACATCAAATTTGTTGTTTTTGTTGTTGTTGTTGCTTTATTTATTTTTGTGGTGCTGGGGACTGAATCCAAGGCCTTTGCTCTAAGCTGCATCTCCAATGGTTTGTTTTTTTTTTCTTATTTTGAGACAGGATATTGCTAAGTTGCCCACGTGGGATGTGACCCTGCTGCCCTCCTGCCTCAGTCTCCCAGAGTCCTAGAATTGCAGGCATGCACCGTTGCATCTGCTCAGATGCCATCTATCCCACGGTGACTTCCAGGGTCCTTCTACTCATGTGTGGTCTTCCTTCTTAGTTTTTCTTATACCTCATTTATAACTTGGTAGGTTGTCTTACTGTGCTTCATTACCATGGCTTACAACTCTCTCTGTCCCGTTAGTTTTGTAAGTGACGTGAGGAAACAGACCTCGTCTAAACTCTTGAGTTCTGAAAGCATGTTGCAGCAGATACTTGTGAGAGTTTGAATTAAACTTATCTTCTTAGTAGCTAATGTATTAGTTGAAGTTTGCCTGGGTAATGTATGTAGTTTGTGTACCTTGTCTTTGAAAGGTCCAGTCTTTAAAATTAATCGTGAGAAACATAGTCAACTGAGTGTGTATTCAAGAACTTTGTTTTAGGAAGTTCAAATCAAGACTTTCTTTTCTTGGCCAAGAAACCTGATTGTGATGAGTCATCAGAGTGGCTTGGCCTGCTGCGGGAACACTGCCCTGGGATTAGACCACTGGTGCCGGTGCCTGGCCGGATGGTGGAGTTGGAAAAACAGGCTTCCCACCTGGGGCTTCTCTGTCCCTCTTTGGCATTAGTCCTTAGTGAACTTCACATGTGGTGTCGCCTCTCCAGCATGCCTGGGCTTTGGGGACACATGTTCAAAAGCTGGCAGTCAGGGAGCTCATGGTGACGTTGTAGTTGGGGGAGCCAGTACCCCGTCAGTGGTCAGAGCCAAGAAGACAGGAAGGGCTCTGGTGACCCGCCGTCCTGTAGAAGTGTCCGTGTGACTCTGCGCAGGCCTCTGTTCTTTCTCCCCCTCCCACAAGTTTCTCTTGCCCTCAATGTCACGCTCCGATTCCCACAGAGACTGTTGTGTGGAGGCGTTGTCCGCAAGGCTGCGCCAGGTAAATCTTCCACTGTTCCGGATCTGGCTTTAAAAAATCAGTGTAAATATGCATATGTAATATTTTTGTTTGTTTGTTTAACCTCTAACTCCTGAACTTTTATGTTTCTCTGGCTACTCTGTGTGTGTGTGTGTGTGTGTGTGTGTCTGTCTGTCTGTCTATCGTATGTGTATCTGTCTCTCTGTCATATGTGTGTCTGTGTCTGTTACCAGGCATTGAGCAGGCATGCTAGGCAAGCACTACCACTGAGCATGTTGTTGAGGCTGACCTGGAACTCCTGCCTGCCTCTTCCTCCCAGGTGGATGACAGGTGCATCGCCATGCCTGCCTTCTGTGTGTTCTTGCCTGAAGCATTACAGTGAAATGGTCATAGTATACATGCTACCCAGCTTACAGCAGAGCCTTCCCAGTCCGCTGAAGCTCCCTGTGTAATGTATGTAGTTTATGTCTCTCTGGTTTCTTTCTCCACTCCCCTCCGGGAATGGGATTCTGTACATGTCATTGCCTATCTGTCTTTGTAGTTTTATCTTTTGTATAACTAAGCAGTGTATCTCTCCATGATGTCATCTCACAGAGTCCTGCTTTTTCACTCATCACTATGGGAATGGTGGGGTGAGGGGGATGAAGTGCCAGCCTAGGGCACTTTCTGACTGGACCCTGCCCCCAAGAGGAGAGCAGGACCGTGTCCTCGCCTCTCTGACACCTGCCTTAGACAGTCTGCGCTGCAAAGTGGTGTGCTGAGTTACAGGACACAAAACAGTGCTGTCGTTGCTGTGAGAGAATGTGGGCATCCTGTGTACCCTGTCCATAACAGCTGCTCTTGGCCAGGCTAGCACTGGGCCGGTCAGGAGCCAGCCGCCGTCCCAGGAGCGCTTCAATGCGAGAGGGCCCCCTGGGCGGATGGTGGTGTGGCCCAGAGGCCTGTCCTCCCGCCACTCAGCTTCAGACCAGGCCCAAAAGGGCAAGTACAGTGTAGACCGTTTATGAGACCGTGGTTCTGATTGCATAGATCTCAAGCTAGGAATTGCAGGGCTTGCTCAGCACGTGCTTATAGCTCCACAGTGCAGACAGTTGGGGAAACATGAAAATGCTGAAATTGTGGGTTTTATTTAGAGAAAAAAAATGTTTGACTAAGACTGTAGATCAGTGGCACAGGCTTAGACATGTAAGTACTAAGAAATCAACATATTAATATCTAATATGAAATGTCCCTAAACTCTCAGTTACGTGGAGATGCTTTTAGATTTTCATGGAAGTGAACGGAGGCCTGTCACTAAACATTGAGTACCTTACTCAACTTTAGTGTTAATTGTCTATTCATCGAGAAATAGTGAACTCATTAATACAATGAAAATCATTAAGAGAATGGAAAATGATAGGAAAAGTTATAATGTAGTAAGTGGACTAGTGTAGCTTTTTATTCAGATTGTAATTAGTTCTTCACAGTGGAAGAGCTCACATAGAGCAAATTGGGCCTGGAGGTTTTCATGTGGTGACACTGTAGGAGCCTGCAAAGCACCCTCCTGGGGCCTGCGCCCCGCTCTGCCCTCTGCACATAGCCCGGGCATCTTCAGGCCTGCACACCTCAGCTCGCTGCCCGCCCAGCCACCTTCCTCTCGGCTGCATTTGCCTACTGCCTGCTCCCTCTTCCGGGTTAGGATTTGCCAGGCGCGCTGCGAAACAAAGGGTTGAAACAAAGGGCGTCAGGAAACACTGAAGCACACAGGTGTTCTCTGGCCGAAACAGAAGTGTGTTCTTGTATTCCCAGTTCTGCACAGTTCTGTATGGCTCTGCCTACAGCTTGTTTTCTTGTATAAACTGATATCAGTGAGAAAAGAGAAATATTTTAGTTGTTTGTTTAGTTAACGGAAATTTGAGAAAAAGTTACTGCTTGTTTATACCCTGTACAGTGTATCATGAATTCCCAGAATACTCAAGAGGATTTAAAATTCCCATAATGAATGCAGTCATTATGTATTACAAATATGTAGTAGTAAAAATAAAAACTGAATAAAAGAAAGTAAATAAAATACCAGCTAGTTTAAAATTCACTCTGTTTGCGCAGGATACAGTTCAGTAGTTGTTTTTGTTTTGATTTTGATTTGTGTTCTGGGATTCTGGGATTGAGCCCAGGGCCTTGTGCATGCCGGGCAGTGGCTCTGCCCTAGCCTGGCCTTGGAGTGTCATTTTCAAACTGATCTCTTGTTTTTACTGTTAATGAGGAAGCTGCATTAATGGAATTGTGTGTGTCCTTCCAGGAAAGAACTGCTTTCATTCCATTCTGAAAGTGGGAAAGTTAAGATTATTCATCATGCCTGCCGTGGCTTCAGTTCCTAAAGAACTCTACCTCAGTTCCTCACTAAAAGACCTCAATAAGAAGACAGAAATTAAGCCAGAGAAAATAAGCACTAAGAGGTATATGTTCTTCGCTATGTTGTTCGACTCCTATAATTTTAGTTCATTTCCCATTCAAGTTAGATGAGTCGTCAGTTGAGAATTACTGGGAGGGAGAGACACATGGCTGAAGACCATCTTAGAGGAGTCCTTCGTCCTGGCGGGGTGCTTATGTGTTCTTCACACAAGGGCGTGATGTGCTGTCTGACCCACAGTTACTGTCCAGGGAAGAGGTAATAGGTCATAAGTTTAAGAGACAGTTATGAGGGGTCTGTAAAAGTCATTTGGCCATAAGTCCTTGTCTATTCATAAAACAAGGTAAAAAAAAAAAGTAGCTTGAAGACCACATCAGTTACTTTGATACTTGCTGGAATATAGTTTTTCTACAAGTAGGGACTCACTAAAATTGCTAATCTGTTGTTAGTTGCATCTGTGTTAAAGATCAGAAGATAGTAAGAGAAATTTTCCTCTGAATTTATTTTGCCCAGGGGCCGGGAGATACAAGGTCTGGAGTTCAATCCCTGGTTCTACACATAAATACGAATTTATTTTGCTCAACACAGGAGAAGATTTAGAAATAAGTAGCTATATTATTATGGAGTGAGAAATAAGGTCTTAAAAAGAAGATGGACCTAACTGGCTCTTGTCCCCAGACATGAGGAGAGTAGATTTTAGAAATTACAGTGGAAAGTAAGTGTTTTGTGACCGGAAGTAAATAGGAGATTCAAAAAAGAATGTTCTTTCTGAGCCCCAAAGAGCCGATCTGAAGAAACTTATGCATGCAAAGAGTGTTATTTTCCAAAGAAAATAAATAGAAGATGGGTGTAAACAAAATATCAAGGATGGCAAGAGACTGGTAAAAATTTTTTGAATGTCAAGAAGGAAAATTCTCAGAATGAATTGATATTCCGGAATAACGAAGAGCCCTCTTGGGGGAAGAATGAGTGGTTGGCTTGCTTTTGCACTCTGTCAGTGAGGCTGATGAGGTCACAGGGACAACGGTCTAGTCCACTCGTGTCCCAGGCACTTCAAACAGAGCAGGCAGAACCGTGCAGCCCCCTTTGCGCTTGTCTCAGACCTAAGGCAGACCGTCCTTGCTAGCGGTTTCTCTGAAGCCTGCTCAGTCTCAGAGGAAGTAGACTTTGGGTGTGTCCAGACTCGTGTCTGTGTCCCGGGCTGTGAAGCAGTACAAGCGGTACAGCCTTAACCCTTGAACTCTGGAGGTGGCTGAGGCTGGGGTGTGCTGGCGCGCCCCTGTGACTGCAGTGCCGTGGAGGCTGAGGCTGGAGCGTTGCGAGTCCAAGTCCAGCCGGGCAGCTCGTTGACTGACAGACTGAGCAAGACACTGCTGCAGAATAAAGAGTTAAAAAGGGGAAGAGGCTGTAGCTTGGTGCCGTGAGTTCAATCCCTGTTACTGCAGATAAAAAAGAGAGAAGGTCGTCTGTGGGCAACATACATGACCACCAGATGTCAAACATTTTAATTATTTTTTCTCTCCTTTTAAGTTATGTGAACAGTGCTCTGAAGATCTTCAAGACAGCAGAAGAATGCAGACTGGATCGTGATGAGGAAAAGGCCTATGTACTGTACATGAAATACATGGCTGTTTATAATGTTATCAATAAAAGACCTGATTTCAAGCAACAACAGGTAACCTTTTTACTTTTGCATTTTTGTCATTTTTGCATAATGCAACTGCTGGTTTCCTGGAAGAGCTTTTTTATTTTTTTTTCCTTTTTGAGACAGGCTCTTGCTGTGCAGTTCAGACTGGCCTCGAGCTAACTTTTGTAGCCCAGGCTGGACTCAAACTCGCACCAGTCCTCCTGCCTCAGCCTCCCAAGTGCTAGAATTATGGGCACTGACCCCTGCCTGGACTTCCTAGTGCCTTTAATAGAGTTAAACTGTGTTCACGTGCTGGTTTAAACCATTTGTATGTCAAATTAGATAAAACAAACCATAGCATATTTGCATATCTGGTTTTCACATTGCTGTATTAAATTAATTTATAGTGACCATTACAGTATATTACAATATATATTAACCGAGGTAGTTTTCAGTGGATATGGTACTGAATAAACTATACATTTATCCATGTTGCGTAGACCGTAAAGGGTCTTTCTAGTGTATTTAGGTGTTAGAGAAATAAATAAACCAAAGTGCAGTTCCCTTTTAGCCTAGTAAGCAGCGTACCTGCTCCATGGATCTGCCCCACGACTGTGCTTGTTGGGACAGCAGTGCAGAGAGCCAGCGCTGAGGCCGGGGTCCCTGGGCCGCCATCTCTGCAGGTCTCTACGCAGGCCTCTGTCGGGGGCTGTGCCGCGGGCTCTGCTTGCAGAGTGGCACTCGGTGTTGTAGCAGGCCATGCGACGGCCCCCTGCCTTGATTTGCAGTGCCTCTGACAGAATGAGGGGCCTTTGCAGTAAATAAAATTTCTGCAAACTGTTGCTTGTTAGGCAAACACATCATGTTAAGCTCTTTGTGGTTTTTTAAAGATAGGTTATGGTATTGATAACTTATTTCCTATCACTGAGTTTTTAGTTATTCAAGGTTTGCTGAATTATTAGTCTTGTGTATGCCAGAGATGCTTTGAGTTCAGCTGGAATGTAAATAGTTATTGTGACTATAGCAGGCCAAAAACCTCAGCTTGAAAAAATAAACTAAAGCCTGTGCTATATTGCTATACGTCATTCACTTTATTGCTTCTGAGATTGAAGAAAACAAATTCATATTTCTAGTAAGAAAATACATTTTGCTCTTGAAGAAAACTATTTTGGGTAATGTTCATAAACAATACGAATAGTGTTTATACTTCCTAAAGGTGGCTTATAAATAAGTGAGATTTATTACCTGGTGTGGGTTTTGTTAGTATGCTACTGATGTGAAGAAATATTTTTTAGACTTTTTGAGAAGAAATTATTCAATTCTGTAAATTAAAAATTAAAAAACAGAGCTTCAGCTGTCATACTGTTTTTACGTGAAGTTTCTTTCACGTGAGCACTGTGGTTGTAACGTTTGAACGTCAGTGCCGTCTGCAGTGCCAGTGCTGATGGTGTGCCGTTGCCTCCCACAATTTCAGGACTACTTTCACTCAATACTTGGTCTTGCAAACATCAAGAAAGCTGTGGAAGAAGCTGAAAGACTCTCGGAAAGCCTTAAACTGAGGTAAAGTTATTATGAGATCTTTTAGTATAAATTTACAAGTTAAAAATGATGTTTAGGGTTTGTCAATTTATATTTGACTATGGGTGTAAGATCCAGCTCCTAGAAGCAGTATCCATGTTAATTGGTACACAAGTTAAAATTGTTTACTATGTCATCTGTGTTGTATTCTTGTATTAAAATTCTTTATCAAAATATTATTTATTAAAAGTTTTTAAGTCGTTAAAAAGATTGTTAAGGTAAGTGCTGGTATATTAGACTAGAATCCAGGTCTAGTTTTTCATAAGTCACAGTCTTTGTAAATTTAATTCTATGTATACCCTATTTGTACTGCACTACTCCATATGAGAATTGGGGAGTGAAGTATTCATATTTTTGATCTGCCCAAAGTTTCAAAAGTTACATGTCTATTTTTAAAAAATGACTTCTGATATTTGCAGTGACTGGCTTCTAAAATTCTTGAGAATTACACTTGATCTTAGCCAAAAGGCCAAGAAGTGATTAAAATTCTTGGAAATTAAAAATAGTGTTTCAGCTTTTAGTCATTCTTTAAATTTAGAGTGTTGCCCTTATGAACAGCATAATGCTTTCATGGAGTCCTAGGATATAAACTTCTGCCCATATCTTAGCATAAAAATTGTTACTGAATACATCTAAAGCATTCCCAGAAGTAGGATGCGGGAGGAAGGGGCAGGAGAGTGCTTTCAAGTGGCACAGGCTGCCAAAGCCTGGTGAGGAAGCGGAAGGAGTGGACCGGCGTTTGTGATGCAGACGGCAGGTAGGGCGAACCAGGAAGCTGATGCTGGCTGACATTTCTGTACGGGTTTAAACTTTATTCACTAAGAATGAATCACATTACTGTGTAAGGCTATTCTTTTAAAAGAAAAAAGTTTGAAACTTTTTTGTTGTTGTTTTTCATTCATTCATTTTGTGGTGCTGGGGCTCGAGCGCTGGGCCTCATGCCTGCCAGACAAATGCCGTGACCCAAACCATGCGCTGTTAGCCCTTTAAAAGAGAAGACAGCAGTGAAACAGCTGAGGTCGGGTGGTGGAGTTGCTGAAGACTTTGTTGTGGAGAGTTTCTTCACTGCTGATACCATGCTGCTTTTGTCATAAAGGGGCAGAGGAAATCTTGTGGTTGCAGATTATTCAGAAAGTGTGTGATGTGGGACCGCAGATACCGTTATGTGAGCATAAGAAGTATTTACGTAGAGCTCCTTAGAACTGGTTACTGGGCAAAGAGACCTCGAGCATAAGATGTTTGGCAACTTCTAGTGCAGTCAAGGTTTTTTTTGTTTGTTTTTTTTATGAGCAGTATAGATTTACTGGGGCAAAGAAAGCTCCTGTCCAAGAGAGGACCAGGAGGGGGACCCGAGTGAGTTGTCCTCATAGGTTTATTTTTTTATTTTTTGGCTATACCAGGCAGGGATTGAACTCAGGACCCTGATCTTGCCAGGCAGGCGCTTATTCTCCTGAGCTGTCTACCCGGCCCCCAGTCAAGCTTGACTGTGAGTGCATTTTATTACCAGTATTTCTTTTAAACAAATGTGCAGGGTTCATGTGAAGAGAATTTTGTTCTGTAATGTGTGTCACCAAAGCACTAAATGCATGAAGGTTACAGTGACAGAAGCAGGTGCTTCCTAAAGCAAGCTTAGCGATGCCTTGACACTTGTCTTTGAGAAAAAGATCTGCTTATAAAGGAAGTCACCGAGAATGATTCAGTATTGCAATGTTTACTTTTTGCAGTTTTTAAGGAGCTTTCACTGTAGTGAGGTCCCTGTTTCTCAGTGACCTCTGGGGCCCTAAGCTTGCTTCGGGTGTGCTCTTCGATTTCTCCTGTGGTGATTGCTTTGCCGTTACGTGGGGAGAACTTTCCACTCTGGTCTCTACCTTGTGAGTCCTCACCGTGCCCTCTGCCTCATGTGCTTGGTGCTTTTTATTAGCATGTAGAGCAGCTCTGTATTAACAGATTTTCATCTCTGTCCTTATTAATGCCCTAACAAGTCACCCATACACTTTTCTCTGTAAGTTTCAGAAGTGTGTTTGCTGCTGGGATTTCTCTTTTATCAGGCTGGCAGTATGAGAAACGGCATAGCAAGATTGAGTTCAGAGCGATAGTTTATAATTGGTGAAAATTCTGATCACTTGAGTGTCAGCGTTGTGCTAAACTCTGCCCAATCATCTCGTGTTAGGGTGTGGATCTCCCCGATCGTTCGTAGGGCAGGCACAGTTCTATATTCCTCAAAAGGCATTTGCGGAAGTACCTAGTTTTTGGCAAGAAAGCAGATTTCAGCTTGACCTGTCACTGGGGAGTACTTGTCAAACTCATACTCACTTGTTTCTTTGACGTTCATGTTAGAGAGGGTCAGGTTTGGAGGTGTCGGAATGCTTAGTAATAGGCAGGCAGTAACAGAGCCAGAAGCCAGTGGCAGAGGGAGTTACCAAGGCCTGGTCTCCCCTTAGATTCCCAACCAGAGCTCCAGAGTAGGAGGCCCACCTTGTAAGTGGCTTTGCAGAGTCGGTTGTGTAAGCGGAGCAGAGGGCAAGGTAAAGGTAACGTAGGGTAACAGAAGAAAATGGGAGAAAGAAACGTACAGTCTCTACGTTGCTGCCCTCCGCTTGGATTCGGCCGCTGTGTTTGCTTCTTAGGGCGGACAGCTCGCGCGCTGTGAGAGCAGAGAATGCTTCCAGAGAAGCGTTAGCGAGCAGAGGAGCAGAGGCTCAGTGTGTGGAGCCAGCCCTGCCGGGCGGGAGTCCCGGCTGCTGCATCACGCGTTGTGTGACCTCAGCAAGGTGCGGAGTCTCCTTCTCCTGCAACTGGGGTAAACTAAACCCGCGCCTCGAGTGGGGTCTGGCGTGGAGAGCTGCTTGGGGCCTGTGTGCTGCTGCTGCTGTTGGCTGTGGAAGCACCTTCCTGTCGCCACTGTGGGGATCTGCTTCAGAAGGGCCCAGGGAGGCAGCTGCACATCCCATTCCAAGTCCTCCCGTCTGCGTGGTGATGGTGAGACAGGTGCTGGCGATCGGGACAGGCGGCACAGCTGCAGTGGTGTTTCCCCGAGGCCCCCCAGCGATGGATGCTCCTGGCCCCCTGTCCTGGGCGAGAGGGGAGTGGATATTCCAGGAAGTGCAGTCCTGTCCGATCTGAGAGTTCACTTGGCCCTGCCGTCTGCCAGGACAGACGCTGTGTCCTGGGGCCTCTGCTGGACTTTTGAGCCTGTCACGGTGGTGGACCTGCGGCACACGCTGCAGCTGGCTGCTTGTGGTCGTCGGAGGCTCTAAACGGTTTGCCATCGCCGGCCTGTAGGTTGGTGTTCACGTTGGTTCCCATTTATTTTAACATGGTGGTTTTTATAAGTTTAAGAGCAATTTGTTTCCAAAGTAGAGCTTAATAATTTATTTTTAGATGTTTTCTGATTTTCTTTGTAATTTCTTCCAGGAACCATGCATTCATTATTTAGAAATGTGTTGTTTAATTTTCGAACATTTGCAGTTTCTCCAAGTATATTACTGAGTTCTAATTTAATTTCGCCGTGGTCATAGGTATCCAGTCCTTTAAATGTTTTCTTGTTTTATGGCTTGCCATAGGGTCTGTCTGGGTGACTGTGCTGTGTACTTGAAAAGAAAAGAAAGTGTATTTGAATCTGCTGTCAGTCTGTGTTGTTACCCAGAAATGCCCAAGGGGAGGAGACGGGGAAGTTTATGAGATGGCAGTCTTGAGGCTGAAAGTCCGAGCTGCAGTCTTGAGGCTGAAAGTCGGAGCTGCGTGGTGCTGCCTGAGCCAAGGCCCAGGGACTGCAGCCCAGTGTGCGCGCAGTCTTTTTTGTCTCTGTCTCTTCAAATCACCCGCTAGTTCAGTCAGGACGAGTGCACCCTTGCGACCTTCTCTAATGTGACCTTCTCTAACCTGTCCCCCGAGGCCTCTCCTCCCCCAACACTGAGGTCACATTCAGTCTTAGGAGTTTGGTTGAGGAAAGAGGACCAAACCATGTTTAAAGTTTAGCAGTCTGTCCTTTAGGTCTTGGGGTGCTGGTGGGATCTTGGCTGTTGGAAGTTTTGAAGGTTTCAGTTGTTACACTTACTGACCAGGTGTGGTGGTGCATGCCTGTAGTCTTAGCACTTGGGAAGCTGAGGCAGGAGGACTGCCTTGAGTTTGAGGCCAGTCTGAGCTCCAGGGAGCTAAAGGCCAGCCTGAACTACATAACAAGACCCTGTCAAATAACTAAATAAATAGATAGTTGTAACAGTTGCTAAGAGAAGGTGTTAAATCTCCAACTGTATGTTTCTGCACTAATTCAGCTTTTGTCTTGTGTGTTTTTAAATTATGGATTTAGGCCTGTAAACATTTCTGTTATAATTCCCAATGAATTGGCCTCATTGTTGTTTCTCTTTCCCTTGGGAATGTTCTATAGTAGTCTACGCTTACTATTAGCATCCTTTGCTACTTACTTTGAGCCTGCCCAGTGTCTGTACACAAGGAAGGTCTAGAGGGCGTTGAGGGTTTCACTTCTAGATGGGACTCAATGATCTGCCTGTTTACAGCCTCCCAAGAGGCTGGGATTACAATGGGGTGCGCCGCGCCCAGTCTCAATTGCTGTCTCAGTGTTGGTGGTGGGGGGAGGTGTTGGAGGTCAGGACCAGCAGGGCAGGTCAGGGGATCAAACTCCCAGCTCCTGTGCCTGCTTGCAGGTGCTTTAATCCGCTGAGCTATGTATGCTTTGTGTATTCATATTAAATAACGATTACTTTAGTTGGGCTTAGGTCTGTTGTTTCTTTGCACTTTCCTCACATCCTCTGTTGTTCTTAGTTACCTGGCTTCCTTTGAGTTGCTGTCTGTTTTTCATTTCTTAGTTTCCTGCCTTTCTCTGAGCTATTATTCTGTGTAGAACTCCATGTTCTCTGGTAGCTTTTAACAGTTCTAAATTTTTAAAAAGTAGCTCTGTAGGAATTTCTCTTCTGTTTTTTTTTCTTTCTGTGTTATGATGTATGCATATGTGTGTAGTAACATTATCTTCATATGAAATACAAAGACCTTGTAACTATGTAAATGTTTCTATACTTCATGCATTAGCTGTCATGATTTTACACCCTTATACAGCAGAACTTTCTCTTAGTGTTAGTGTGATAAATCTTGCACTTGTGAGCGGGATGTCATGGCTCTTTCCAGTGTCACAGATACTTGAAAGGCTGAGGTAGGCAGGTTCAAGGCCAGCCCAAGAAACTTGGTGAGACCCTGTCTCAGTGTAAAAATTAAAACCAGCTAGAAGTGTAGCTGAGGAGTAGAGCACCTCTGGATTCAGTCCTCAAAACCAAAACAGAAGGTATGTGTAATTTAAAGAAATGAAAAGAAACATCTTTTATGTCCACTGTCACATTTACCATTTGTGCCTGCCCTGCCCCTTTCAGATGGTTTTCTACCTAGCATCATTTCCTTTCTCCTGAAGAAGAACCCTTAGCTCTTCTAATAGTTCAGATCTTTTCGGAACAAATTCTTTTCACTGACTAGCAGGTATCTGCATGTGTTTCTTTATTCGGAAAGGATGTGTCCACAAGGTGTGCAGGATTCTGGTTTCTTCCTCTGCTTGGCACTTTAAAGAAGCTGTGTGTCTTGGCCTCCGCTGCCTAATGTGCAGATTGGCTGTCAGTCACCTGTCGCTGATTCCTTGTGTGTAACGTGTTTTCACTCGACTCAAGATTTTCTCAGGCTGGGCATGGTGGCACACCCCTGGAATTAGCGCTCTGGAGACTGGGGCAGATTGAAGACTACTTGGGCTACTTAGCCAACCAACCCTGTCTCACAAAAGAGAAACGATTTTTTGCCCCTTCACCTTGGTCTGAGCGTGATGTGATATGGCTTGGAATGCTTTTCTTTGTCTTTTCCTTTTTGAAATTCATTGAACTTGGCATCTGTAAGTTCATATCCTCATCAAACTTTGGAAAGCTCTTGACTGTGATTTCTTGAAGTATTTTTTCTGCTCCATTTTTAGTCTCTGTTGGGATTTCAGCTATATATTGACCCCTCTCCTCGGCATTTTCCTAAGACTGTGTTCTTTTATTATTATTTTCTCTGTTCTTGTTATAATACTTTTTTTTTTTTTTTTTTTACTTTTCCAATCTGATTTTATTGGTATATTTTAGATATACATACCGATCACATTCATCATAGAGATTTTCTACCTGTACATGATGTAACTTGCTGTTTTCCCCCATTTCTCTACCTTCCCTTTTACCTCTCCTCCCCTCATTAGTACATTTTTTTTTGGTGGAACTGGGGATCGAACTCAGGACCTTGCACTTGCCAGGCAGGCACTTGTGCCCCTGAGCTATCTCCCTGGCCCCTCATTAGTACATTTTAATGTTTGTGAAATTAGGATGAGTCTGAGAACATGTCAGGCCTGCGTCTTCTGTCTAAATCCATCCCTCTCTTTTTTTAAATTTTTCTTTTTTTCTTTTAATAAGAAATTACAATGTGACAGCTTC
>PVKN010010909.1:0-22165 GCA_004027915.1 Capromys pilorides
ATATATCTCATAATCTAAGCAACTAGTTTGAGGACAACATTGTGCATTACAATAAATATTGTCAAATTCATATTATTTGGTTTAGTGAAACTCTGTATTGTTTCTAATTTTTTTGCTATCATTATTTTGTATCCTCTTTAAAAAGAAAAAAAAAAAAGAACACATGGGTGTCAGAAGCCAAGACATATTCAAAGAATTCTGAGATACTAGTGCTCCTTTTTCTTTTTCTTTTTGGGACCAGATATTGAACTCAGGACCTTGCACTTGCCAGGCAGGCACTTATGCCACTGAGCTATCTCCCTAGTCTGAAGCTAATGTTCTTGAGAGATCTTTTCTCACATATGGATATATTTGTTACTATAGGAACAAATAATCTCTTTAAAAAAACTTTATTTATTTACTTATGTTATGGCTGGCTCAGCCATAGCATAAGTGAGGGGGTGGGGGTGAGGGGATGGGGGTGAGGCTGACACAGCATGTGGTGCTGGGGATCAAACCATGGTCCCTGGGGTTGCCTAAGCTTGTTTAAGCAGGCTTTTTAGACCACTGAGTTATCTCACCAGCCCAATAATCTCTTTTTATACTGTTTTCTACTTAAACTTTTGTACTCCACTGCTATGTTCTTTCCTTAAAGGGCTCTTTTAAACCAGATATCCTCCATATAAACTACAAATGGAGATTTAAGAAAAATGAAATTGGCCTTGGGTAATATGAAGATAAAATACTAAGCTATTAGAACAACAGAATAAGATATAACAATATAGTAATTGAGTAAGATAACATTGCACAATTGAAAACAGCTTACCTTTTTAACAGTGATTTTCAGGTGAGACAAATATAATTTCAAAAATAAATTAGGACAGAAAACTACATAGAGAGAGTAATTGTATTCCAGAAATTTGTTGCTTAATCTTCCTTTTACTGCATGCAGCTTATTAATTCAGACATTTCTGAAAGAGGAACTTGTACTTCATTATTTCCTCTCAGTAGCTAAGTGGCATTCCAGAAGATCACACATCAGAAATGTCAGTGTGCATTGCCTAAAAGCAAAGACTGGCTAGACCTAACAAAATATCAATAAATTTGGATCTCCACTGATATTCTCCTTTTATCCTCTAATTATAGAAATTGGCATGAATCTGGAGGGGACTCAATACAGTTGTTCAAGAATGTAGGGTCCCTTTAGCCCTTAAGTGGCTTCTCCAGTGTCATCAAAGCCTTGACTCCCCTTTTCCTCCAGTCATGACACATTTCGTCCACTGGATTAGACTATGTCCTCTTTTTTCAAAACAAATAATATGGATTGTTTTATGAAAAGTACCCTCATTTTAGCTACTGATTCTCTTGTTGTTTTCTGTGCTTCTTTTCTGACTTCATTTGCTCATATATCAATAACAGGCACAAGCTTATGAATAAGAGATGAGCTACAGAGAAATGTTGGAAGTGGTTTTGGACTCATAGGTGGATGTTGATAGAATCAGCTGGTGTTACAGTGTTTCTCTTGGCATTTTAAATTGTAAGCTATAAAGGGCCTTCAGTCTCATCATGAATTTGTGTAACACATACATACTTACTGTATTGTGTATACATTTTACCCACTTCTATATAGGCTATTTGATGGATCAACCAATGCTGTTCATTTTTTCTATAAAACATACTAACCAATATCCATCACACTCAGAGCTCTTACAGTTGGGATACTGTGCTGTGAACTTGCCCCCTTGTAAGTTGTTGGTAGCTAGAATTTAGCTTGTGTTTCTCAAACCTGCGTATGTTGCTTGCACTTGTTAATGTAAGTTTGTAACGTAATGAAATGGTGCATGGTTGATGAACTGTAAGAGAAACTCCAGTTCATGATTATGAACTCATAACTGTGAGTTATTTTCTATGCAAAATAAATACTATGGAAAGTTTCAGTAAAGATCAATTGCTTAATTAAAACTGCTGTTAAATTAGACTTAGGCAAGAAGATGTTAAAATATTTGGAAACAAAAGAATAAATTTGCTGAATTATACATTTTTCAGTGTTTTACATTCCTAAGTACTCTTAATTTCTTACTATCCTTTAAATAAAATCCAGGTGATGCATTTTGTATTTGCTTTTATAAGCATTAGAATGAAGGCTTGAGAAAAGATATTTGCTTATACTTATTAACAATAATAGCCAACCTAAAAATTTCAGTTGAAATTGTATATATTTAAGACATATAGCAGGATGCTTTGATGCACATAAAAATAATCCCTAACTTTAAAAATTAGTGGAGTCATCCTTATTCTGTGGTATCTTAGGTAAAAACTGGCAAAGGCTCTGACATGCAAGGATACCTTATTTTTCTGTGCAGTCAGGCACAGAGGAGTATTCCCTATGAGGAGCACTGGGCTGTAACACTTCACTTTAATAGAAGAATGAATTTCTGGACCATGTCAGGGAAGGAGCAGGGTAAACCTCTGGCTATTAGGGAACCTATCATGGATAATTGAACCATGGAGAGTTAATGTCTTCGTAAATCTGTTTTCCTGGCACATAATATTCAGGGCATATTGGCCACATTTCCCCACCTATTGATAAGAAATGTATTCTAAATTTCCAATATGAGATGTGACTAGAAAATAAAGAGAAAGTTTAACCAATATATCAGAATCTAGACATCCAGTGAGCTTTATTTTTCAAAATAAGACAATGGAGTTTCAACCATTATTTCACAGATGCTGTCTTACTCAAAATCAGTTTTGGAACTTACTTGAAATTGCTTTTAAAGACAATTTATATGCCTCATGGCAATGCTAGATGAATTGCTTTCAGAGACATACCTGATTGAAATCAGTGATAGTTTTGCATATCTTGATTGGCCGTCTTGGTTCCAAATAGCCATCTGCTTTCACATAAGGACCAAGATTCTGCATTGGGTAGCCAATTAGAAATCATGCATTTCAGGCCTAAAAGAAAGCCTCATCGGGAATTTCAGGAAAGTCTTGCACAATTCTAGCATAATGGAATTAAACAAAAAACACCCAATAAAGTGAATGCTTTTAAGTTGAAAATATTCAGTTGGATGTTATAAGTTCTTTATTAAAAAGTTGAATTAATCATTTTGCTAGAAAGTTATCAGCACTTTTTATTTCTATAAAGGGCTGGGTAATAAATACTTTAAATAGTGCTTTGTATAGGTTTCTTTAACAACTGTTCCATTCTTGCACAAAGACAGACACAAACAATATGTAAATAATACCCAGTACTCTCTTTACAAGCACAGGCAGCAGGCCACATTTGGCCCATGGGTAATAGTATGTTAGTCACTGGATTATGCAGTTTTGAAAAACATCCTTCAATAATTCTATCTCTATTTCATCCACTGAAAATTTGAATCATTTCTTCTATCTTTGATGCAGCAATTATCACTTTACATGACAGCTACTTTTATCAGAGAAAAATATTGGCCAAGTAATAATTACAATTTGATATCCTTACCCAGTACCTAAGCCATAAGTCTTAGGCTTTTGGGGGGGGGGGTTTCATTTCATTTTTTAGATGGGATATATCACACTGTTTAAATAAACACTCCTATGTTACGTTTATCAATTCGTGCACATTAACTTCAATGAATGTTGTTATATGTGGTGTCATTAATTTTGTTATGATGATTTTCATCTCATATTTTACTGAACCCTTACATCTTTCCCTTGTGTCTCCCAGTGGTAGCAAGCATTCCCCATATCTACAGATTTTTTCCATTGGCTTTGTACATTTGATGAATTCAATGATCAGGGTAGTCGCAACTTTTAATTATCTAAATTTTCACAATACTTTGGGCATCTAACTTTCTAGTACATGTAGAAGTCTAACAAGCATATCAAGTATTCAGTTTTGGAGTTTTATAATGAAAGATCGGTAACTTTTTCTTTGTCACACAAATGTTGTAGCCTCTCAATATCCAATGGGGATATTGGAGTGGTTCTAGGACTCCCACTCCCATACCAAAACTGATAGATGCCTAAGTCCTGCCTATAAAATATAGTACTACTTACTTATAATATGTGTATATCATCCTATGTGCTTTAAATTATTTCCCAATAGTGCTTTATACAGTGTGAATGCTATGTAAATAGTAGTTGTATTATTTAGAGAATTATGACAAAACGTCTATGATTAGTATAGATGTAATTTCTTGAATATCTCTAATTGTTGATGAATTTGTGGCTGTGACTGAACTTAGAGCACTGAACTTAGTTGGGAAGATGCTCCTGCGTAGTTTGAACAGGTAAATTTTAGCACCTTTCATTCAAGACAGAAACAAAACCAGGTGAAAAAAATCATTCAGTAAAAAAAAAAAAGGCATAATTGTAGCTCATATAGTAAGAGTGATGTTGCCCTGTTGTTGTATGTCTGAGGCAATATGAGTCACTGCATAGAATGCTCTGTTATTAACGTCACATGTGAAGCTTCTGAAATTAAAGAACGATTGCCTTGTGTAAAACTTTACAAGTGTAAAACTTCAGTGATCTCATGTAACTATTACATATTTTCAGTTTCTTTTTTCTTTCCTTTATGTATTTATTTTTCTAAACTTCATTCTATAATCATGATTGCCTTCGTTCTGTTTCTGTATCCCTTCTATACAACTAAGAATGTTAATTAGGGTCTTAGATTGTATCATAGCAAAAGTGTGTTGCTTGGCAACAGAGGGAAAGAGATTGTTTCAGAATTTTAAAATCATTCAAGGTTTTATTGCTCATTTTTTACTAACATGATTTTATTATTGATGAAAAAATAGCCTGGAGGAAGAGAAAAATGGACTATTGCACCAATAACTTATATTTGTCTTACAGGAAATGTTCTAGATAGGAATTGGTTTTTGTTCCATGGGGCTACATAGATATCATGACTGCATTTCATATTCTGAAAATTTTTGCAGTCTATCCATTATGCATGAAAAAATGTCCCTTTTTTTCTTTTCATTGTTCTCTCCCCCAAATGACAGCCCACAGGCCTTCTTTCTCCAGGAAGCTACCTAGAATTATAATTGTAGCCAATGTCTAACACATTGCTATCTCTATCATAGTCTCAGTTTGATAATGATTACATAATAGTACAATCTTTCTTTTTCCTAGTGTTTAAGGTTTCTGAAGGTCGATTAGCTAGCTCACTGCTACTGATTTAGGGAGTTCTTTATCTCCTTGTCCAGTTGGAACCCATACATTGATATTGTGTTATAGTTGCTGAGAGCGATAGTTCTAGAGGCTGAGATGTTTAAGGGTATGATGCTGACATCTGGCAAGGGCTTTTGCACTGTATCATAACATGATATAACATGGTAGAGAGTATTGCATGACAAAAGAGTAGGAGCACTTGGCTGAGGAAGCCTGCTTACCTCATTCCTGGGTATAAGAGATAAAGGGAAGGGAGGAGGTTGGAGACCCAGTATTCTCTGTTCACAGGTATGTCCCCAATGACCTAACTTCCTCTTCAGTGTTTCACCTTACAATAGTGCCATGGATTGGGAACCAAGTCTTCAGCACATGCCCTTTGGAGGACATTTAAAGTCCATTTTAAAGGCCTATTTCATAGGCCTTTATCTTGTTGCCTTATTATGGTTGTTGATATTATGGTTGTTGATAGTCTGATTACCTTTTTTTGAACTGTACCCATCTAGATTTCAAGCACTGTGAGAGGTTCTATAATTTGGACACTATTGCTGTCTGTACAATGGTGTATTGGTCAGGGTTTTACTTAGAGGAACAGAAAGATATAAGGAATGGATATTAACACAAAATATACAATATGTAAGGAATTATAAGATTGGCTTACAATAGTCAGCCACAGAGTCAGATGAGGAAGCATGCAGAGGGCGTCTGCACGCTCTGGACTGGAGAATTCAGTCCCAAGGTCTGAAACTCACTGCAGTGCTCCGTGTAAGTCTCTATCCATTGGCTGGCGGGTCTACAATAGAAGACTGAAGTGTCTGTGATGGATGCTGAAGAGTCTGCGACGGATGGCGAAAGATCCAAGCTGGAGGCTGAAGAGTCTGTGCTGCAAGCCAGACGATGAAGTCCAGGCCGACTGTGAAGACTGAAGCTTCTCCAAGGAAGTGAAGTCTTGGCGCTTTCCTCAGCCCCTTTAAAACATCTCTGTGCTCAGTCACTCTGATGTGGGCCCATTGTGCCCTAGGGTGGAACTAATCATACCCCAGTAAGGGCCCTTGATCTCGCTCTAGGGAGGAGCCAATCATATCCTAGACAGGCCCTGATCCTGCTCCAGGGAGGAATCAATTGTACCCTGGGGTGGGACTCCCACCAACAGGGAGCCAGGTCGCTGAGTCATCCAGCCAAGTTGACACAACGCATCAACCACTACAAATGGTTATCACTCTCCTGTGAGCCTTCATTGTAACTTCTAAGCTGGATCAACTTGATGTCAGAATCCTAGAAATGACAGAATTGTTAAGAGTTTGAGAGATGCCGTTTTCAAGACAGGGCACAGAGCAGAGTTAGGGACTAAAGTTTGCCAGTGGAGCATCAAGGAATATCTCCTAACTGAAAACTTCCTTTGTGAGGCCCGCTGGTCCAGTATTGCTTTCTGGCTTTGTTATTTACAAGTTCTGTAATTGGCAAAACTCTTAAATTCTCTGTGCTCCAGTTTTCTTCTCTGTAACTGGGAATAATATCAGGACTCATAAGATTGCTTTTGTATTTAAATGAGATAACACACTACTTGGACCATAGTGTATATGGTCCAATAAACGTTTGATTTTATTGTAGCTTATCCAGCATTAACATTTAAGTGTATGGCTGGTGAGCTAGCTCAGCGAACTAAGCTCCTGCTTAGGTAGACCTGGGTTCAATTCTTGGTACCTCATGCCATACCCTCTACCCCCAACCATCCTCCTCCACCCCATCCACCGTGCATGCACTGACATGGCAACAGAGACTGGGTGTGGTGAAACACACCTGTACTGCTGTTGTATGTTATGAGTCGGTGCCAAAAGAAATGACGAGAAGACCCGATGAATTTTGCTCAGAGGTCTCACTGATATTTGTCTCTCTCAAAGTGAGCCCAGAACCCCCTAAGTATCTCAGCTTTATTTTGGGCTAGTGAACATGATCACCTGAAGACCACTTTCTCTATTGACTTCCACCTTTACACTATCACTAGGTTCACTCAAATGCTAATTAAAAACATTCCAAGCAGGGAAGGGGACAACCATTAACATCCCAAGTAAGGGAGGAGATAACAAGGAGCCATCAGGATGAGCTGTTAAGTGCCTCCTTGAAACCCAGGTTCCAAGAATTCCCAAGTAACAGACTACAACTGTCTCTCGGCTTTGTTTATTGCTCTCCACTTCTTGAGATGCTAATTTCTTATCTCCACATACTGCCAGCACTGGGGAGGCTGAAAACAGGAGGATCACTAAGAGTCTGAGCTGTGTAGTAAGATACATAAAACAACAACAACAAACCATTTAAGTGTGATGCTTGCATTTATACCTTATTTTTTTTCTCTTTTCTCCCTCTGCTCCTTCTCCTTTTATTCCACTGTACTTGACCATATTGAATTTCAAAATCAAATTGAGAGAATATAGATTTTTTTTTAATTGAACTTCATCTTTCTCACACAATAGTACCTTGAAATGATAAGTCTTTTCATTAACCTTTCTCATTACATGATAGAATGAATGGAAGTGATTATCTGAAGTACTGGTGAAGCTTTGGAAAGTTTGCTTCATGCTTAGGTCTCTCTGTCTGTCTCTCTGTCTCTGTCTTTCTCTTTCTCTGACTCTGTCTCTCACTGTCTCTGTTTCTGTCTCTGTCTCTCTCTGATTGTGAAAAACCAAACCAGCAGGAGAATATTCCTATCACAGTCTATTATTACCATGGAATGAAAATTTTCATCAGAAGAATTTAACACCTATCTTCACTGTTTGGAAATTTGACTTTCTTGGATGGATTAGTGCAAATCTTTATTTGTCATTTCATATTCATTGTTTTTTGTTTTTTGTTTTTTTTCTCCTTGGAGTATTAGTTCAATCATGATCAAATCATAGGCTTATGTCTTTACATAACTGTACTATTTCCACCTTGTATTTCTTCTTTTTGATTGGTTGAATGTTTTGCACATTTATACTCTTTTTAACATTGTTAATGTTATTAATATAATTACTAGTAAATATACCAAAAGATATGCATTGGGTCAGTGATTGCTATGGAAGTTTTATACTTAAGTTTTTCAAGGTTTTGTAATGTTTTAAATTTTATTTTAGGCATATTGATGGCAAAACTGAACTACAGGAGCTAGAAGAGAAGAAGTAAGAGAACTGAAAAGGAAAGGAAAAAAGAAAAGGATAAAAAGGCACATTTGGTGCTCTTACAGATTTTTGACTTCTATAGGTGACTTGTATAGGTAATTTTAGGGGGAATATGACAATCAAATCTGTATTTTTCTTCTAAATGTAACATGATACAAATTAGGATTAAAGAGTTTCCATTGTCTTTGTGTTTTATCCAAGGCAAAGATGAATCAATCTCAACAAATGGGTTGTCACCAGGGAATCAATACAACTTTCACCTTGAACTACCTTTGTGTTAGCTTTAGCAAGCTGTATCAGAATTTTACCTATAGTCTGTCACTGGGAAAAATTGTTTCCTTTTCCCATTGTCAGAGAGTTGTGGTGAAATTGATAAAAATATTAATGAAGTTGCTAAAATTTTGCTTAAGTGTCATCTGGTCAATCTCTTAAAAGCACTCTGAGTAGTCTTGTAAGAATCAGCTGCTAACATTCAGGAAGGTATTCGGCCGTGTCAGCCAGGCATATTCATTGTGCTACTTTTCATACCTCAGATGCTTTTATTTTTTGTGTTTTGAACATTTTCTTGGAACTGTGTGAAATTTGTATACTTAGCTTAATTGAACTGAACCCCGCTGCTCACAAGATTAATAACTTCTGACTGATAATTTAGGAATATAGACTCACTCTAGAGATAGGTACCTTGGGCCGATGATGTAATTCCTAGACATGGCAGTAAAAATACTAGTGATTGCTGTTTTCTGTTTCCTGCTCTCTTAATTAGTCACTGAAAACATCATAAAAGAACTAATGACTCATTCCTCTTTTACTGGCAATCCCAGGAGTTTGTATTTATTTTCCTGCTATTAGAAATACTGATGTTAAACTGCACAGATGAGGTTATTTTCTAGTGGCTTTAAACTTGATGTTAGAAATGTGATTTCAAAAGTGGAAATTAAGGAGCCTTCCTCAGCTCTTCAGTTTCCTCAGCTCTGCACCGGCCCTCCTTGATTTGTAAGTCTCAACTTCAGGAGTACCTTTGCTAATGGAGTTCTGCCTTTACCATCCAATGGAAAAAGCTTTCCGGTTCTGACCTCTTTATAATTATTCATTTCAGAGGACTAATATTCATTTAAAAATGTTTCTTTGCTTTTGCTTGCTACTGTATTCTTTATTTATTTATTTTGGTGGTACTAGGGATTGAACTCAAGACCTTGTGCTTGCCAGGCAAGCACTTATTCCACTGAGCTATCTCCCTGGCCACTTACAGTCTTCTTCAATCCACAAAAATGTAAATTTCCATTGGTGCAGGGACCTTGGCTATCAGCAGGCTCTGGGCCTTGACCAGAGAAGGGACACTGAGTAAGTGAATGCTGGAAGAAATATGAAGAGGAATTACCCATTTCAGGTTCAGACTCTGCTTTGAGTTGTATGCTTAGGTGGCTCTGTGAACTGCAAAACATAATACAGCAGACTTTTGCTTATTTATTTATTTACAACTTCCCATTGCTTTAAAAACTGCAATAAACTTTCCCTGTCCAGTCCGGTATTTTCCCCTTATATTGAAGGCAACTTGTCATTGGGATGTAGAAGAAAACCAGATATATAAATAAGTTTCCTGGGCACTACTTTGTCTTTTTCAACTTCTGACTCTAGGATCTGATGGTGTTGTATCCAGGGCATACATTCAGTTAGTGTGACGCTGGAGTCTGTGTTGTAAGAATATGGAAGAATCAAAGTGTGTTAGCTGCTTTCTTGGTTGAAATAGCGTATGGTAATTATATTCTCTCCAGATGGATGAAAAAGAAGTTAGGAACCAAGATATAGTATTTGAACCTGTGAAGTTAGACAGTCTCCCAGAGCCTTGACCTTTGCAAAGACAGCCTGGTGTCTAAATGTGCCCTGAGAGAAGTTACTGAAACACTGGAGTCAGTGTGACTTCATGCACTACAACTAAGCCAGTAGATTCTGAATCTAAGTGATTCTGCTTTACTTTCTAATGAAAAAACAAGCAAACAAACAAAAAAAACCGTCATGGACAAAACAAGAAATTTTATAAAAGACTAAATTAGCCTAGCCTGTAGATTGATCAATTTTTATTTCAGTGTAATACTGGGGGCTGATTGTCTAATCAGCCTTACATACCTATAGGGAAAAAATAGAAATAAAGAGACAAACTACAGGGTACAAAGAGGACTGGGTAGAGTTTGCTTTCAGTGGACTGGCTTAGATATTTCTGCAGTTGGCTTGCTTTTATTGGCTAGCAAGACATGTAGAACCAAGGGTGGCATGTGGTTCATGGAACAGTATCTATAGAAAATGGGTGGGTAAAGATTCAATTAATGAGGAACCAGATTTTTGCTACACTCAAATGCCTGTACTTTGACCTCTGTCCTTAGCAGATGCTAGCTTGTCTCAGGTGTGCCTGAACTGTTAGCATTCTGGCACATGGACTTCTATCAACCTCCTGTTCCTGAAGCAAGGACACACTGACCTCAGGACTGTGGGGGTGGGTGGGGGCTTAAATCCAGAGTTGGGCCCCTTTTAATCTATTACATAGCTGGACCCCAGCTGTGTAAGAATCAGTTCAGTGAAAGAACTTAATCTTGCCGGTGTGTTTTTACTTTGGGCAAAGGTTTTTAAATTGGGTACCTAAAACCATAAGGAATTCATGGCTTTGGAGGAATTTGTCTATAAGCCCCCCGCCATATTAGCTGCTGCATGTAGAAGTGTATTCCTTTAAGCCTTCGTTTCATCAGAGGTGTTTGAAATTTCCAACTTCCTTCTGTCACAAATACTCTTGTTTCACTCAGTTCCTACCACTTCACCAAGACAGATCACTGGTGATCCTGAAGGTCCCTGGTCTCTTCCTTGACTGTTCCCATCACTAAACAGCCTCTCCTTATACTATCTCATTTCCTCGCAGTTATGATTCCATACTGCCTTGGTCTCCTTCTCTGGCTCTTCTTTCTCTTGGACCTGGTCTCACATCTCTGAGTAACCTCTCCACGCTGAGAATATCCTAGATTGCCCTACTTTGCATCTCTCTTCTTTTCCTATGTAGATAATTTTGTGTTCTGTGACTTTGAATCCTAATTTAAAACAGATAATTTCCAAATCAGTACCTATAACTATGGCGTCTCAGGACCTTGAGAACTCATGTTTACATACATATTCAGCATTCCCACTCGAGCGTTTAATTAGCTTCTGAAACTAATGCTAAACATGCCCCACACTAGTCTCTGAATTTCTTCCCATAGCTACATTTTCCTTGGAATTATTGATCTAGAAAATGGCAATATCTGATTGATCAAGCTAGAAATCTGCTATTTTTATTTGATTCTTTGTATGCTCTTTCTCATGTCTCCAGTTTTGTAACTCCATTTCCAAAAATCATTATGGTTCTGGATTTTTGCTACAATCACTTTAGTCCTAAGAACTAGGACTATTCTTATCTGAACAACGTGCTTTAATTCCCAGTCTCATAACTGCCATTTTTGTCACTCTATAGTAAATTGTATTGGCTCACTGCCTTGATTAAAACTTAATGATGACTTATAATAATACCCACATTCTCTGTCCCTTCCATGGAGAGTGCAGCCTTGCCCTGAGTGCTTCAGCCCACACAGTCCCTATTTCTCCTTTCTAAACTCTCCAAGCCTTCTCTCTGTGGGACCTCTGCACTAGATGGTGCCTCCATCTGCCCTCATCCTTCTGGGACTGTCTTTATTGCTATTCAGACCTCCATTTAACTCTCACTTCTTCAGAGAGCAGTTCTCTTTGTTACCGTTCATATTTATTATCAAAATTTACCCACATTCATGGATACAGGCAAGCGTACATACTTGTGTTTGTTTCCTTTCGAAGACAGCCATTTGCTCAGCACTCTGTTCAAGTTCTCTGGAACTTACTTGCACATTGTGAGAGTGCAATTGAGATTTGCTGAATGAATGTATAAATAATCATATGAAAAAGGATTTAAACTTTAAAAGGCACTCAAAATGACAGTAGCAAAACCCTTGGTTTGAGGTTGAGGATTAAGTTGTCCTCTGTGACGTTGTAGGACCAATACCTCCTGTGTGGTGTAAATGTGAACACATTACAAACAGGTAGTGGAAGGTGTTAAGAACAAAAAGCCAAGAACTAATCAGCCTGTCCAGCTTCTGGTAAACCTAAGCTACAGATTGGCTAGTGTAGATTAATAATCATTTCTCAAGTGGGCAAGGAAACTATAGTTAATATATGAGGTCTCTTTGTAGATTTTATTGCTGGTGACTAAAAGGCTAGGGCTTGAACCTATCTTTCCGATTCAGCTTATTCCATACATACCATCCTCGGCCTCTCCTTTGAAGAGAAGCAGGGTGATTCCTGTTCAATGTTCCTGCTGAGAAAATGTGGCTTGCTCAAATTGGGAAATAAATAATTAGGCTACGTTTTAGGACAAAAGTCCCAGTTACAACCACTCAGCTTTGTTACTGTAGTGTGAAGAAACCAGAGACAATATACAAATAGTGGGGGTAGCCATGTACAAATCATATCTATCTTATCATTCAAATTCTAATTTCATACAATTTTCATGTTGAAAATATTATTTAAAATGTCTGAACCATTTAAAAATGTAAAAATTATTCAGGATGTATAAAAACCGGTACTAGGAGTCATTCGTTGAGTGCTATTCTAACAACTGTTTGAGTAGAACTACTCTGACACATAGTAAATTTGAGAATGGCCTTTATTTATTTATTTTTTTTCAGGCAAATAAATGGTATCATTTTACTTTTGGTATTTCCCATGTCCCCAGACTTATGTTTTAAACAGTATTCAGACTTTGGAACCTTATGTACACTTTGTGTTTCTCCACAGCTTACAATTATACATCACAATTCAAGCAATGATAGAGTCTATTGCAGTGCATAACAAAAGTAATGGGAAAAATATCAGGAATGTTTGATGACTATGGAAGTTCAGATGAGATTTCGTGAACACATCCCATGAATCCAGTTGTGCTGTGGGCCTTCCACATTGCATCACAAATTGGCTTCCATGAGCAGTACCATAAAGCCAGTACCTTGCCCTGTTTAGCAATGGTTTCAAGTAGAAAGTCAGTCTTCACTTTGTCAATGTTTGACACCAGAATGGAGTCCTACATGGGAGTGTCATCAAAAGGGTACACATACTCCTGGGTACATGTGCTCTAGTGCATCCAGCTCCCTAGCAATCCCAGTGCTGAAGTAGTCAGAAGAGGACTAAAGACTATGAGCAGCAGAGTTGCAAAGTCCCTGGGCATTTCTTCCAGAAATATTAGCATCCAAAGACAAAGATAGCATCAGCTGCAGAAAGGATCTGTTTTCCTTTGATTGCTTGCTTGTTTCAGTTTGTTGAAATCCTAACTCCCAAGGTGATGGGGCTGATAATCTCTTGTAAACATATACTCATAAAAAATCAAATAGTTGTAGAAGTTTATTTGAAAAAGAAGAAAAATAAGAAAACAGCCAGGGAGATAGCTCAGTGACACAAGTGCCTTCCTGGGAAGCGCAAAGACCTGAGTTGGATCCCTCTTCCTCCAGAGCTGATGCTGCAGCCATCAGGTCTCGTGCTGGAGTCCTTGCCTGGCTTTTACAATTCTGGACATTCAAGGTGCCAGGCTGCAGGTGAGTCCCACAGAGCAGGGCACAGGGTTCAGGTCACATGCCAGAGTGGCCAGGAGCCCAAGGGGTGAGAATGACCTTTATTAAAAAAATCCCTAATTATAGATAATGTAAGTTCCTTGAGAGAAGGGCCTTTAGATGTATTTCTGACCACATTCTTTTGCTGAACATTTTGTTGGTATAGTCTACAGCGATTGAAGGTGCTTCTTATATATTTAGTCAAAATGAAAAAAAGGAAAATGTGGACTGATAATCAAATTGGAACTGTACCAAACTGTACCTCTATTGTTTTTCAGGGGTCCTTTTGAAGTTCTTTTTCTTAAATTATATGTACTTGGTGTAGGGTCTCACTACCCAACTTGGACTTATAATAATCCTCCCATTTCAGCCTCCTCAGTGCTGGGATTACAGATGTGTGCATCTGGATTCAGTGGCTGGCTTAGAACATGGTGGTGGAGAGGTGGGGTGGGGTGGGGAGAGGGGAAGTGTGTCATGTGGTGCTGGGGATCGAACCCTGGTCTCTGTGCTTGCCAGGCAGATGCTCATGCTGCTGAGCTATCTCCCTGACCCATGAAACTTCATAAAGAATAAAATTAATTTTAAAATCATTTTCATGATGCAGATACATAAAAAATATTCTGTCTCCTAAGAAGGTACTCAATCAGTTTTTGATGCAGAGGATATCTGTCCATACAGTTAACATTCAGTGCTGATGGAGCTTGTTCTGGTCTTTTTGATTTATTGTTTGTTCATAGCCCAACCTATAGAAATGGAAAAGTATACTTCATGTGTGTTATTATAAGACTTTATGTATGTTTGCTTAATGTGCTTTGCTCCATAAATGGAGTAGTGTGTATTTTAGCATACTTGTGATGGTTTCATTACCTAGACAGCTTTTCCTCCTTCTTAGAATTTCTGGATCTTCTCTCTGGAGATAGAAAGATTGACATAGCTGTCTAATCTCAATCTTCCTTGTGTGATTGGTTTTGGATGCAGCATTGATTGTTTTTGTTATTCCTAGGCTATATAATTCTTACATTTCTGAGGGCAAGTTAAACTCATCAAGTTAGGGCAAGCTCCTAACTTGATGCCTTGTGCTTAGTAGGACTTCAAACAGTGGCTGTTGAGTTGCACTGATTTTCTCCAGATCCCTTCATTTCTGCTCTGATTACTTCTTAATGGCCAAGTTACTATTATTTTATAATTAGAAAAATGAAACAATCATGAATATTTATTGCCTCTCATTTTTCATTCCCATCTTCATTCACCTTGTAGTCTTGTAGCCTTTTTTCCTCAAATTTGCATATCTTGCTTCATTCCCTCATTATTTGCTATTTATTTCATCTCCTTGGGTTTCATTTCCTTTCAAATGTGTGTGTTCTGCATAGCCAGCTTAGAAGCTCAGACTTATCTTAAAGATATTCAGAATTGGAATAATCTTTGTAGCCCCTTGATAATGTATTCGTCTTTTTTTCCCTGAGTGTTTACTTCTTAGGTTGGAGTCAGGCACACCTGATAATGAGTAGGCAAGAGAACATTTCTTGCCAAGGGACTAGGAAGAACAACTAATGAAGGGTAGAGAAAGCCTTCGGCCTCAGACTTTTGACCTCTTAGGAGTATCCATTTTTCTTTTTGCTAATTCTTCACCTACATTTTATACATTTCTATGTTAGGATCTGAAACTGTCCTGCTGTGGGCTGGTGAGATAGCTCAGTGGTCTAAAGCGCCTACTTAGGCAAGCTTAGGCAACTGCAGGGACCGTGGTTTGATCCCCAGTACTACATGCTGTGCCAGCCCCACCCCCAGGGCAGGCTGAGCCAGCCATAAATTAAATAAATAAATAAGTAAATAAGTAAATAAATAAATAAATAAATAAATAAATAATAAATTCCTTGAGGTTGTAACTCAGGATAAACAAGATAAAATAAACATGAAATTTAGCTAGCAGAAGAGTGAAGAGAACCTGATCTCCTTAGTGAGTGTCCTTCTCTCTGCAGATGGTGGTTTTGGCATTTTGGCCTCATCTTTGTATGTTTTTGTCAAGTTTCCTTTTTTATTTATTTATTACTTACTTACTTACTTACTTACTTGTGGTACTGGGGGTTGAACTCAGGACCCTGCACTTGATAGGTAAGCTTCTACTGAGCCATCTCCCTGACCCCTGTCAGGTTTCCTGTGTCTCCATCATTCTCCTTTCTCCTCATACCTGAGGGCCTGAATGATGCTAAGTCACTAAAAGGCACTGATTATCTTCCAGGGCAGTGACAAGAAATATTCCCCTGTAAAAAATGGTGAATTTTGTATTCTATTCTATCTTATCAATTTTTTGTTTACAAGTCTCATCAATTTTTTTTTTTTTTTTGAGACAGGGTCTCACTATGCAGTTCAGGCTGGCCTTGAGCTCACTTTTGTAGCCCAGGCTGGCCTTGAACTCGCACTGATCCTCCTGCCTTAGCCTCCCAAGTGCTGGGATTACAGGCACGCACCACCACGCCCAGATCAAAATGTGTTTTTGTTGGTTGCCAATCTGTAAAAAAGGCTGATTTGATGCAGAGGAGCATAATTTGTATGGTGCTTATTGCAACATTTCTTTTACACTATGATGTTTACTGGTGGTCTTACTGAGATGGCTAGTGGCAGAGTTTGCCTAGTGTCAAGAGTTTACCACTCACACAGCACTTACACAACTCCACTGAAGCAAGATATCCCCTTTAAATTGCAGGCAGGTTAGAGGGCACAAGTAATCTGTAATTAGTTTATCTTGCTGCAGTTTTATTTAGAATAATAGGCAAGGCTGGCTCTATTGGCTGGTAAGGTTGGCTCCAGGAGCCAGAAAGGATATATCTGCAGGTGTTTTGGTCTTGATGCTGCTTTGATGTATGTTGGACATTCAGGAAATATATATAAAAACAATTGAGTACGAAAAATTCATACAATAATCTTGATAAGTAATAATAGCTCTTAATATGCCAAGTATCATTTCAATAAGCATTTTGCATGGGTGTATCTATTTATTTATTTATGAAAAAGACAAAAACAAAGCAACAGAAAATGTCAGATGCTTAGACCACCGAGCTATTTTCCCAGCCCTCTTTAATTTTTTTTGACCAATTTTTCGTGCTGGTAATCTGAACAACTAATTTAAACACAATATACAATATAACAACCATTGTTGAATTCTTATCATTTTGTTTTCTGAAGTTCTGCATCATTTGTTATGTTTTTTAAACTATTTTATTCTCTTTAAAAAATAAAAAAGTATATAATTTTACTGTGACATGAGATTAGTCAGATGACTAAATTGTGAAATTTTTCTCCATAATTACTGAGATTGTTTTCTTATCAACAATTGAGGACTGGGGATATAGCTCAAGGACATAAGCACCTGCCAGGCAAGTGCAGGGTCCTGAGTTTGATCCCAAGTACCATAAATAAATAAATAAATAAATAAATAAATAAATAAATAAATAAGTTGAACAAGGCCTAGGAAGTGGCACAGTAGAAGAACTCTTACCTAATGTTCATGAGACACTGGATTCTACTCCCTATATCTTAAATTTTTTTTACTTAAGGCAGGACCACTAGATAAATGTGAAAATGAATTTTTTTTTTGAAACATGGGCTTAGGCTACACAAAACCAGTCAGTTTCACAGAGTATTGGCTCATTTGAGAGGTGTTTTATTTTTTAATTTTACATTTTTCTTATGAAATCCAATATCATGTTGAAAACTTACTATTTATTCAAGAATGTAATGGATTTTTGTGTGTTTGTTGTGGGGCGGGTGTGCCAGGGATCAAACTCAGGACCTTATGCTTGCAAGGCAGGCATTTATACTGCTCAACTATCTCCCCAGCCCTTGTCATGGATTCTTACAAGGAAGAATTCCCTTGCAGCTGAAAATAAATAAAAGAAGCTTAAAATGACAAAACAGGGTTTTCTTCAATTTTCCATGCAATGGAAAATGTTGAGGAGAGAGGAGTTTGCTTTTTGAAGTTCCTGAAGTAGACATTTCAGTGTCCATTTATTCAACCAAATGTCAAGGTCACTATATGACTGTGCAGTCTGCTGAGTCAGCCTGATTGGATCAAAAAAGAGAATTAGAATGCCCTCATACTCAGTGTACTTGTCATAATATTCCATTTGTTTAAAAGAGGTGGGTAGAGGAGAGAATCATGGATGATGAAACCTCAGAAGGAAATGACATAAAGTGATATGCTTATGAAGCTGGGCTGACTAATGCTTCATATTTGCTGAGAGATTATTCTCTGTAGGATTTATCTGGCACGTACCTGTTTCCTCTTCAAAACAGCTATTTAGGAAACCCTGCCTTGCTGGGACAGCGCCAGGTGTTTCAGCTTGGATCCCTCAGGTGGGGTCTGGAGATATGTGGGGCAGCACTGATGTGCGTACACTGTCTCCTTGGGAAGGGGATTTGCATCACACTTTTTTTTTTAAGAATGATGACTCATTAAACAACCTCTCTGGAGCGAATTTTACTTTGCTAAGAACATCCATCAGCAGCCACTGAATAGAATTCTTTGGATCAAGCTCAAGATTATGCTGAGATTTCATTTGCAAATGGAGAGAGTCTAACCTCATTCAGTGGGCACATTATCATGGCACACAGAGGGGCAGTTAGTAGATACATCAAATGTGATAAGTTTTTACAGAATTCTCTTGGGAGGCTTCTGGACTTGATGTAAAGAATGTAACAATTTGAAGTCTGCTTCAATTTGTCTTTTCATTTGTTTATATTAGTTTGGTGGTAAGTTTTTAATAGAATGTCTTGAGTTTTAGCAATATTTGCATATATTTAAATCTACTTATGACTCATTTGAATGTTTTTATAGAAAAAGGGATATAATTTATATATCTTAAAATTGAACTTTTTATATTTCACTGGTTTCAAGAATATATTCACAACAATCAAGTTATCTCATTTTGTAAAAATTTTCCCTATTTTCTCGTCCTTCAGTCCCCAACAATCACTAATCTGCTTTCTCTCTGCATGGGTTTTCTTATTCTGGACATTTAATACAAATGGACTCATAAAACATGTGGCTGTTTATATTTTCACTTTTTACTCCGCATAATATCTTCGAGGTTCATTTGTTTTGTGTCATGTATCAGTAGTGTGTTGCTTTTCAAGGCTACATAATAGTCCATTATACCAGTATATCCACATTTTACCTACCATTCATCAAGATGAACATTTTCTGGGGTGGGAGGCCTGCCATATGTTGATTACTGTGACTTTTTGCATAGATGTGTTGGTGTGGGCCTATGTAGAAGAGGTCAGGGTCCCTTTTGAGAATACCCAATCTCCTTAACCGTTTGAGTCCCAAGCAGTGCGATCGCGCTGCTGAGATTTTATGTCGAGAAAACCCAGCACTTTTAGAACATTGTGGACAACTGACAGTGCGTTACCGATCGTCGAAGTCGCGCCCTCAGATTTACTGACGCAAGTACACCGAGACATTGCTTTACTCTTAACTGTTTCCTTGTAGATTATGTATGCATTTAAAACCATGTGGTTGATTATATTAAAGGCTACCTTTTTCCAATATTTAACTGATCTTCGTTCATCGAGATAGGTATACAGCATTTTATCCGATTCATTGATGAAAAATAAACAAAGTGCTATCGCGCTGCTTTGTATTTCTCGACATAAAATAAAACAAGCGCTGTCACGCTGTTTGTGTCTTTTCGTACTCATTTAGAGAAAGCGCAATTGTGCTGTTTGGGATTCTTTGACAGTGGTTTTTCAATACCCCCTGGGACTCAAACAGTTAAGACTTCCCAGTGGACCTTACCTCTTAAGGATTCCAGCACTTACCGGTAACATCAGCAACTGGGGACCAAGCCTTGAACACATGGACCTCTGTGGTACATTTAATCCAAACTACAACAGAGAGTAATTAAAAATTTATTTTAATACTCATGTGGGAAAGAAATACATGAGTTAGAACAGGTTCATTGTTTTGTTCCTGGAAACAAACTTCAATGATATGATACACTGTGATGCCAGTTTGCAGTTTGCCTATACAGCAATTATACAATTGATGCTATTAAAAAAGTGTTGCTCTGTACTCTTAAAGTAGTAAGAATGGTGTCTTGCTTTTGCTTTCAGAGACTGTGGGCTTTCCATGTACTGGAACCCACAAAAAATGGGGTCCTTGAAAGCTACCTTCCTTAAGTATGAAGGGTCTTGAGTATTTTTGATGGCTGCTACTGAAAGCATCTTCTTGTGGTTTGATGAAAATGTAAAATGGGAAAAGACTAGGCCATTAAAAATATAGAAAAAAATCCCTTAAAGCCATGACGGCAGACCTTTTAGAGCTTTCAGCGTGATGCTGGCCGCCTCACATGCACCCTAGGGACACAGATGATGGAAGATAGAGTTGTCTTACATAGTTTTATAAAATAAAATAAAAATTCACAAAAGAAAAATATCATTGATTCAATATACAAATAGGAAATCAGGGAATACTGCAGCTTGGACCAGTGTGCTGTTGAAACTAAAATCTATGTAGAAAGAGTCAGGCTGTCAAAGAGGAAGCAGTGAACGCTGAGCAAACACTTCTCCATTTCTGGGGAGTAGGTAGACTCCTGCTTACCAGCTCATAGAAAGGTGTGTCTTTATCTTTCTCTCTCTCTGGATCATTTCAGAAAATGACAGTGGATATAAGTGACATTACTCAGAAGGCTGTTTCCTCACGTCTCAATTTTTGGGAGTCAGGATATGTCATTGTGATGGATGCTTCTGCTTCTTAATATTTCAAAGAAATGTTGGCTCTGGAGGGAGAGCGTACTGCCAAATTCATGACAGATTTAGGGTGAGAGGGGCACTCTGGAGCTGGCTAGCCCTGGAAGAGTACTATATGTTAATGTGTTTAGATTGACCAGAGCTCTGTCAGAGCAGAGGGGTCTCTTGGCAAAGCTAAGGCAGTGCTTGTGACTATAGTCTAAGGACTATAGTCCTTAGACTCATGCTGAGCTGGTATGGCCATCTCAGTATGAAATGAAAGGAAAGGGAACCTGTACCAGGACTGATGTCCCTTCTTTCTGTCCTGGATCCTAGAGTTGCTTCCCAGTGATCAAGTGCACTGGGAAGTCAGAGGCCTAGACAGTCCATAGCTGCGATCGACACAGGCCAGAGCTGCGAGGATGAGGAGGAAGAGCTTCCACTACAGGAGCAGGGCTACTGGACATGAACTCTGTTTTAAGTAGAGGGATTCACCTACAGTGTGCTAATTTGTGAAACCCTGATTTTCTTTCTTTACTCCCTTCTGTTGCCAGGACCTCTTATTGGCTGTGCCCAGTGAGAAGCTAGAAGACAGGGGAACCAGACTCATGCAGCCTTCTGAGGCACAGAGCAGAAGCCTAGAGTGAATCTGGAGAGGCATAGGAATGACTTCTCATATAGGGCCCCTAGGTGAACCTGTCCCTGAAGGACGTTTCAGAAGACACGCCGGCAGCTTCGAGGCCACTGGGTTTTGGGAGCTATATTTAGGTCAGCTGCCATTGTCTATTCAGCATCTTCTATGGACTCAGAGAGGTGACCTTGTTACCTATCAGCTTTCTCTGAGCCTTCAAGAAGTGTGCATCTGTTTGTTTTGCAGTCATGGTAAAAAGCCAGTGTATTTGCAGAGGGCTGATCTTCCCGCATCTGGGTTTCTGTGTACTTTGCAAATTCTTGACCTTGAGTGGTCCTGGCATGAGGCTGTTCCTCTGTGCCTACACCTAGGCCCTGGGGCATTTGTGTCCTTTGGACGCCCTTTCCTCTGATAAACTTTCTGAAGGTTCAGCACTTTCTGTGTCTCATTAAAATTTAATTTGCTATAACATTGCCAAGCTCTGCTACTGCCAAGCTATATTTAAATGGCTTCATTGCCTCTTGCCTCTTTTTTTGGATTGCCTTTCTTTCTTCCCTTTTTTTTTTTTTTTTCTTTTTGAGGGTCTTGAAATAGTAAAAGCCTCCAGTTGTGCCA
Source organism: Capromys pilorides (assembly GCA_004027915.1). Taxonomy (NCBI): domain Eukaryota; kingdom Metazoa; phylum Chordata; class Mammalia; order Rodentia; family Capromyidae; genus Capromys; species Capromys pilorides. The sequence goes on from PVKN010010909.1 coordinate 21,921, forward strand.
GCAGCCATGAAGGGCAGGAGGGGCATTGTAGGCGAGATCTATGTACTTATAGATTTTATTTTGCAAGAGATGTATGCAAGAACTGTATGGTTGAGTGAAGGAAATAGGAAAGGCCTAGCGGGTAAGAGGAAGTGATTGAAAATAAATGTTCATTTGATTTTTTAAAAGCTCATTTAAAATACAATAAGATTTTAAGTGAAAATGTTTGTTTGTTTGTTTTTTAAAATTTTTGTTAAGTTGATTGG
>PVKN010010910.1:0-22165 GCA_004027915.1 Capromys pilorides
CTCTCAGTGCTGTGACTGGAGGTGTGTACCACCATGCCTGGCTAAGTGTCTGTTTTAATGAGCTTTTGGGTTTTTTTGAGAGAGATTTAGGGATATTTTAAGCCTGAAACATCTCTGCAGTGATTATAAATTGTGCTATATTGCAGTTTGTGCTTATTAGAAATGGAAATAGTGTGAAATTATATTTCGTATCACCTCAAGACTCGAATGGTCCTTTTATAGTTAGAAAATACATGTGTGTTATGTTGTGGGCTTAGGTTCTTAGAACTGGACTTCCTGATGATAAGTACAATATTCTGTAACATGTGATTAAACTCATTTACATATGTTCATATGTGCATGTATGTTTGGATGATGGTGGATATTTACACGTAAAAATTTTTCTTCTGGCTAGTTTTCAGCTGCTTGTGTTTTCTACTTTTCATTTTTAAGCTTATCTCTAGTCTCTGTGGCTGTGTTATGTTTTGATTTTGATTAACAGTCGCAAGAGTAGAGAAGTGTAATTTCCTTTCTCTCTTCTACTGACATCAGATTATTTCCTATTCACATGCTTTCCGAGAACAGGAGCTACAGTCCAAGCAGTCGCAGAAGAATGGCTTAAATAGCAAGCAGAGTTAAATTATTTTGTGTCAGCTTCAGTTCTGTGTCTCTAAAGCTGCAGCCACATGACACGAAACAGCCACTTGCCGAGTGAAGAGCTGCCACCCCCACATCCGTGTGTCCTCACATGATTCATCCCGCCTAAAGGGACCGGTCAGTGGCCAGTGCTAGTGCCTAGTTCTCCTGATCCAAGTAAGAATCGGCTTTGTCATAGAAAGGTTTGTTTCCTATGCACTCTCAGAAATCTCATCTTTTGTAATGAAGAAATGTGCCGTGGTGATACAGTTCAAAAATGCCTTGTGGGGCTTAGGGTGGCTCAGTGTTGGGGCTTGTGTCTACAGGTACACAGGTTGTGGTGCGCCCCCCCCCAAAAAAAAATTCTGTATTCCAGTATGTTAAAAGCATATGTGGAAGAAGCAGTTATAGCTAGTGATAATGCCGTGTACAGACCCCTTGGTATGCGCCCACTCTGCCCTGTTCTTTGTCCATGTGAACACTGTCAGATGAGGAGGTGTTGCCCCCAGCAGCAGAGCTCCTGTGCCTGACAGCAACATGGCCTGTGAAACATCAGGTCCAGCAACTCCTGCGAGGGCTGTGTCTGTGGTGAGTGTGCACTGAGGAGTTCTGTGGTGCTCTGATGCCAAAATACCTGATGAAAATATACAAAACATGTTTTGTTAAAAGGTCTACACTTAAAGATCATCTGAATATTAAGTTCTTGGAATATTTACTCAGCTTTAGCAAAAAAAAAATCTTTAGCTACAAATAGCTCCCTATTTCAAGGCTATCCAGAAATCTTTATGTTCAATTAAAGGAAAGGAAAATATGGAGAGAAGTGTTAGGACATTAACACTGTTGAAACTGCTAAAGGAATTACCACAACTGTTGAAATAATCCTTCCACGGGAAAGCTCAGTTGAGTTCAGGCTGTGATAAATGTATCCAAGTCTAAATTATATCAAAAAATATAAAAGCTTCGAAAGTGTCTTGGAGAACTGTCCTCCTCTCGAGCAGGCTGGGAAGGATCTAGGAGCCTGCAGATTGGGGACACTTCGGAGTTCATTTCCTTTGTGCCATGGCCCATGTTTCTGCTAGTTCGTTTGGCAAAGGACAGTTTCATATCACTGCTAAACAACCTCTGTTAGTTCCTTGGAACCTTCAGATCTCTCAGCTTTCTGGACCTGAGGTCTAGGCTTCATACCAATATCTTCAGATGTTGGTGATGAAATGGAGGAATTTAAATTTTCATCTACCATATTCTAACTGGTGACCTGGGTCTAATGACCATAAAACAATGAAGTGGTGAGCGAGCGGCAGGGAATGCCAGGTCACTAGGCAATCTGAGAATGTGTGGAGGCTAAATTCAAACGCTCTTGCTTGACTGAAGCATCTGACTGTCAGGAGAGAGACTGTTCAAAAGAGAGGCTAGCAGGGGCTACAATAAGTTCTGCAAAAGAGAGAAGAGTTGTCTTCCTTAGGAATAGAAGCGTTGGCAGGCATGGTGGCGCACAGCTGTAATCCCAGCACCTGGAAGGCTGAGTCAGGAGGATCACCGTGAGTTCATTGTCAGCCCAAACTATACAGGGAGACCCTGTCTTACCAAAAAAAAAAAAAGGGGGGAGGGGGATACTTTTACACATATTCTACTGATCTTTTAAAACAAAAACCTTATAGAACCTTGAGAGTGCCCTTTGCACAACAGCTGAACTGTTAGCCAGTGAGGCCTTAAACCTTATCATAAACCACTCACCATGATTCCAGGGGCTTTTCTGTAGTAATGGCAAGTGCTTTCCTGCCGTGTGACCTCTGCTCTAGTGCCCTCCCCCAGGAATGCTGACCCCTGTCCCTTCCCAAAGCACAGAGACCGTTCAGGCTATCTTGTGTAGATAACCCACCTGATCTCCACATGTGTCTGGTCTCTTTGCCTGGTTTACCTCTTTTATCCATTACTGTAGTCCCAGCTTCTAGACAATTCTCCATGTGGGCTAGATGGAGGAAGTAGATGGATCAGTGAATAGTTGTGTATGTACTTCATAGCTTTTATTCTATAACCAGTAGTTAGGTGGAGTTTGATGGAGAAATATCTGCCTTTTGCATTTTCCTGGGCCAATGGAACTGTGAGATATGTAAATTCTTGGGCCCCTCTGCAGACATACTGAGCCAGAAATGTTGGGGATGCCTGGGCCTGCCAGATTGCTGATGGCTCCCTCCCCTCTGCCACGAGTGCAGGGCATTATCTGGCCTCATAGCCACTGCGTCCCCAGCTCAGAGACAAAGCCTGGCCCAAAAGGGACAGGAAATACTTGCGGAGCGCACAAATCCATCTTCGTCTTCCCACCCTGGGCCTTGCACACCCACACTGAGGAAGGGAGTGATGCGCTTCCGAGACAAGCAGGAAATAAATCTTCATGCCCTGCACTACTGACCTTGCTAAATACAGACTCCTGGCTCGCCCAGTCCTCCCTCCTGTGCCCTCTGCAGCAGGAGAGGAAATTTGCAGTGCTGCTGGATGCTAATTTGTTCCTGTCTGACTCTTGGGAGCAGGGAGAGAGAGATCAGAGGCAGGTTTGGTCCTCACACAAGCTTTCTGCCAGCAGACCCTGGAGGATGCCAGGCTGGGGCTGGGTCCTCAGAGCTGGCGCTCGTGGTGGCTGCAGTGGGTGGGTTCCTGCTGCTCACAGATGGGCCCCTGTTCCCACGCTGAGTGTGGCCTTTGGCCTGAGAGGCTCCCAGCACAAGAGGGACTTTGTGAGGCTCTCAGCCTTGCTATTTTTACTTTCTGACTTCTGGGCTTTGCTTCCTGTTCCCTCAAAAAATAAAGAATAAAGAATAAAAAGCACAAGCAGGGAAGGGCTGCAGAGCCACTTGAAAGGACACCTGTGGCTCCCACTGCTGACCCTTCACCCCAGTCTGCACGTGTCAGTGCCTTCAGTGAGATGACTGGAAACTGGGGGGATGTGTCTTCGTATAAAGAGGCCCAGACGTGACAGCCTGCCGGGGATGTGTACCTGTGCCACTGGACCTGGGTCCCCAGGGTGGCTCAGCGGTCAAAGCCAGGCCTCCTGTGGAATCTCGGCGCCATCATTGAATACCTGCTTGCCCTTTGCGAGGTCAGATGCTGGGCTCCCGGACTCAGCTTTGCAGGAGTGGTTTTATTTCCATTCCTATTTACACATTTATTTTCTTCTCCCAAGCTGTCCACATGGTTGTTCTTCAGGTCTCTGAAAAAGTAAAATCAGTTTCTACCTCAGGACACAACTTACCTCCTTGGCTTTAAGTCCATCTGCTGCTGTCTCAGCCGCATGTCCCCAGGTAATGCAATTTAGGCGTGGAAGTGGGTTTCCAGCGGCGCCTCCCTCAGAGGGTTGCAATGAGTGCAGGGAAGGGCGTGTGAGATGCCGGCCAGCCTCACTGTCCGTTCACTGTCCATAGCGTTTTACAGTGTCACAGCAGCAGAAGGCCCTCGGCTTGAGCCCTGACTGTCCTGGCTCCATCCTGGCCTCCCTCCCTGCTGGGACTGGTGTGAGCGTGAACTGCAGTGATGCCTGACAGTGTACGGCCCTTCACGTTGAGGAAGGCTCCAAACTCAAATTATGAAATATTTTTCACTCTATTATTGTGTATGTACTTGTGAGAAAGAGGAGAGGGGAAGGGACGGGAGGGAGAGAGGAAAAGGAGTAAACATATAGTTTAATAAATAACCACAGGGGATAGGGAGATAGCTCAGTGGCACAGTGGCCTGCCTAGCAAGGTTCTGAGTTCAATCCCTGGTCCTGAAGAAAAAAAAAAAAAACAAAACTTACAAAGGGAGCATTTGTGTCACCACCACCAAAGTCAGAAAACATCTTATACTGCAGAAGGTCTGGACATGCCCTTCTCTGATCGACTCTCTTTTCAACCCCTACTCTCAAATATTTGTTAGTGTATATTTTCTTTTCTTTAAAAGAAAATATTTACCTACTTATTTATTTGGTACAGGGTCTTGCTGTGCAGTGATCCTCCTGTCTCAGCCTCCCCAGTGCTGGGATTAGAGGAATGCACCACCATGCCCAATTTTGGTGGCCGGCTCAGCACACCTGGAATTGCAAGGCTGGCGCGGTACCTCGGATTGCAGGTGCTTAGACCACTGAGCTATCTCCCCAGCCCAATCTGTGTTTTCTTATAGCTGCATCCTTGCATTTCTTTCAGTTTTCTATTTCTTTTCCTGTTTGTGTCCATACCCCTAGACAGTGCAGTTTGGTTCTTGAACTTCCTGTGAATGGAGACATAGCGCGCACGCTCTCTTTTGCTTTCCTCCGTTTCATCAGGTGGTGTAGTTGTGAAATTCATCCCTGCTGTGGTGTGCACCTGTACGTGGCTCATTTTTGTTGTTTATTTATTCTGCTGGTCTTCATATATTCATTCCGCTGTGAATGGTTGCCTGGCTTGTTTTGAGTTTTAGAGCTGTTTTAGTGATACTCTGTGGCTGTGCTATGTGGTGCGCGCACCCCTGGGCTCTAGGGTGTGCTGTGTGTGGCCCTGCCAGGCCGCAGAGTGAGATACCTTCAGGTTTACTAATTACTGTAGTCCTATTTTTTTCGAGCTGATTGTCCCGCATTATCCTTCTACTAGCAGTGATACAAGTTCTCATTGTTTTAAATGCCTTCTGATAATTGAAATTGCAGTATTTTTAATTTTCACTACACTGATGGATACATAAGGATATCTATTGTATTGTGATGTGAGGAGTTTTTAAATATCTTGGGAGCTTTCTCTGGATTTCATTATCCCAGCAAAATCGCAGCATGAACTTGGCATATAAACCAGACAAATGTGGGGTTGGTTTGGTTCAAGACAGACTAGCCCAATGCCTGCTGAACAGCACAGAGCCCCTCCTGTGCTACCCTCAAGGTACCTCTCCAAGCAGCCAAACTTGAAATCCCTTGGTCGTTCCCTTTGGTCTGGCATGATTTCATATGCTGATGGTGCATGTGGGTATTTTCCACACATGTTAAGGCAAGACAATTCAGACCTCAGACCTCTTTCCCACAGAAGTGGTAAATAGGAGTTTCGGTGTGCCCTCTCCATAGCCCCAGAATTCCTTGTGTATGAACACCAGGATGGGGTAGAGGAACCCACTTGCTAGTGCTTTCTCCAACTTAATTCTTAAACCATGTATTTTATTTATTTTATTTCTCCCATCCCAGTGTAGATGCTGAGAACAAAATTGCAATAAAAACAACCCCTCCACCTCCTCAAAAAGGGACAGGGAACAGGAACATAAACACATGTAGTTAGTTTCTGCAAAATTTAGTTAACTTGGAATTATAGAATCATGCTTAATTCTCGGTGGGGAGGGGAATCTCATCATAATTTGAGACTAGTGGCAATTTTGCCTCTGGCAGATTTAAATGAGAAAAGTAAATGCTGGGATGCCAGACAACTGTGCGAATGCACATCTGTGCCCGTGGTCTTAATCAGCCTCTTTGTTTGTTCTTCTTTTTCTTCTTGTGGCTGCAGCAACTCACTGACGCTTGCCCCGTGATGCAGTGCCCTTTGCACAGATCGGGGCCACACATGTTGCCATTTGAATTACAGTAAAGCGATCTGGTCTCTATATGTGGTCATGTAGAAAAAGGACACCAGCCCTTAGAATAAAGTGATGCTCATGATGAGAGTGCAAGGTTAAATTCTTCCTGGCTACGGTGATACAGCCATTGCTGCAGCTGTCTGGGGGTCTTCTCTGATATCACTGGGTGTAGCAATTTTTTTGTGTCTCCTCTCTTCTCTAGCATTTTTAGCCATTTCATATTCAACTTAAAGAAGGCCAAGAGTAAGATTCTTAAAAGCAAATAGTTATAAACTGTTAAAATATTAATACAGAGCAGGTGTGACTGAAGTTGTTCAGTCTATGTGTTCTCTGTGGTGTCCACGTGCAGTTCAGAAGCCTTGGGGATCTGTAGATGCTTGCTTTTAGCTGTAGTCTCTATCGTTCTGTCTTGTCTCTTACAACCATTGTCATGCATGGGTTATGTTCCTGGCCTGTTCTTAGACTCAGTCTGTCCCCATATTGAACTCGAAGGTTTGCTTTCCTTGGTAATGTTCTGTGTGCACATTGGAATTCTAGAATATTTAAAAGACAGTACAACTTTGTAGATGCTTACAGTCAAATGGGAAGTGTTGTTTAAATACAACATGAAAGATATAAATAAATGCTATTCATTTATAGAAAGTAGTTACAGGAAATTATCTGTACTGATAGCTGGGGGTGATATGTGATGCTAGTAAATAAGTAAATCTTACTAATGGACAAAGGGATCCAATAGAGTCCATGTATCACTGTGTGAAATTTCTTTGAGTGGTTGATTCTGGTTCATATGTGTCTCAGTTACTTTGCTTTCATTGGTGGAACAAATGCCCAACACCCAAAATGAAGGAAGGAAAGGTTTATTTAGCTCATAGTTATTGGAGGTTTCAGTCCATATTTGGCTGGCTCCAAGGCAGACTGGCACAGGGCAAGGAGCAGCAGTTCATGGCCGCGGAACAGCAACAATGGCAACAGAGAGTCTGTCTCTCTGTCTCTCTTATATTGCATTCAGGTTCTCTGCACCAGGTTGGGCCTAGCACTCACACCCATAATTCCAGAAGTACTAAGACCTATAATCCCAGTGGATCATGAGTTAATGTCAAACTCTAGAAGTCCCCACCCCATGACTACATGACGCTTTGCTGGGACAACTAGACACAAACCATAACAATACATAGTTTTTCCATCAGGGTCTTGGAGCTGTAGAATGTCTTGATGATGAAGTCTGTGTCCATATTTCAAGTGTCACCCTGCCTTCCCAGTTCTTTTCCAGAATGGTTGAACTTGTCTCATTTCCACTCTAGGGTTCTCTTGGTGATTGGTACTAAAATTGCAATGTCGGTTTCCTCTTTTAGTAAGACCTGTTCTTTCTTCCTTTTCTCAGCAGATATCTGGAGTGATCAGTCGTTTCACACAGATCCAGATCTTCCACCGGGCTGGAAAAGAATCAGCGACATCGCTGGTACCTATTACTGGCACATCCCAACAGGAACTACTCAGTGGGAACGGCCAGTTTCCATCCCAGCGGATCTTCAGGGTTCTAGGAAAGGGTCTCTTAGTTCTGTAACACCATCTCCCACCCCAGAGAATGAGGTAAAATAAAATATCTTCTTACCAGCTTACTAGAGTAGATGTAACTTGTGATTTCTCTGTAGACTATTTGCTTCTGCCCCAACAGGTCTTTGAGGTAAGCTTTTTAATTATGCATGTTGCATTTGAAATCTGAGCAATGCTTCCTCTTGGTAAATAGTGTTAATATTCATTTTTCTGGAGGTGTTTTCATTTTTAATGGGTTTTGGTCTCTTGAAACACTGTTCTAGGTACAGAAAGCAAGAGGGACTAATTAATGAGAAGTGCTTGAGATCCCTAGGGTTCCCAGTGGCAGTAACTTACTCTACAGGTACCATTTCATGGTGCTAGCTCAATAAAATATTTGCATGTAGAAGAGTGTGTCTTGGCCAGGCATATTGTAATTACCATGTATCTTGTTAGCCCTGGGTTTGTTTTCTAGCGTAGAGAAGCATCTGTAGGAGTAACTCCTGAGAGCCCTTGAATGCTTAATTTCTATCTTAGAAGGACCTGTTTATTTAGCAGAAGTGACATTATTTTAGAAATAATTAGCAGCATAAATTTGTGCTTTCCCTGAGGAAGAAATCTGGATGTTTAAACAAAGAATTGAGGCATTAAAACATTCCACTGTGGTATATATTAGTGTGAAGATTCCTGCAGTGAACCTTCGTAAATCCTGCTCACAGGACATTCAAGAGAATTGTAGTTGGGGGAATCACAATTAAGTGTTTATTTTTATTTATTTGTTTGTTTTTGGAGAAAAGTAGCTTCTCTGTTACTCAGGCATTTATGCATTTCTCTGATGATGATTCTTTGTTCTTTAAAAATTCCCATTTTCCTTCACTTTGGGGACATGAAATGCACTTGAGCTACATCTCTTCACCTACAGGGCTTCTATGTTTACAACTGTTGCCACCTTTCTGTCTTTAAAGGTAGCCAACGTCTTGTTCTGTTTGACTACTTCCCTACTTAAACTCCTTGGGAAGCAGTAAGACCCACTGTCCCCTTCCACCCTTACTGTTGCAGGTCTCCACCAGCCATGGCCGAGGCTCTCCATCTTCCCAGTGATAGATCACAGAGCCTGACTCCTACAGGTAGACCAGGACCGTGGGCAGTCTGCGCTTTGCTCTGATCATCCAGCGCATGCTTCAGTATTGTTGCACTGTACGCATAGGCTTTTGTTGCTTGTTAGTGGGCGATCAAAGCACAGTCTTCCCACTTTCTTGGCAGTTCCCACTGAGTGATTGATTCATCTTGCATTACGTGTGCTGGGAGGGTGAAGGTAAAGCAACAGAGCCCCAGTCCTTATGGAGCTTGGCATGAAGGGGAATCGATGGTGTCACAGCCCAAATGCACGTTGGCTTCCTCTGGTACCAGAGAGGTCACCACAGGAGGGCAGTGGCCAGGAGCAACCCCTCTTTCCACTCCAGGAAGATTTGTTCTCCTTACCTGAGCTCTACTTTTCTCAGTATCTCTGTAAAGGTCTTACTCCATCTAGAACTTTTGTTACCTTATCCTGATCCTTTAATTACGTTCACTGAATATCTTACAATCAAAGAGTACCAGAGTAGGAAAGGCTCAGCTTGTACCAGTTTCCATATGTTACAAATGGGGAAACTGAGGCATGCAGAGGTCAGTGACCAGAGGTGGCACTGGCTGTGGATTCATCGTTTATGAACCATCTTCTGAAGTTCCTCTCACTGAGCTTCTTTGGCCTTGAGGCTTTGGCACGCTCTGTTTCCCTTTGTCCCTGGGGTAGATAGTAGACTGACTCTGAGTCATGGTTCCTGTCCCAGGAGTCCTGAAACAACACCGATCACAGTTAGATCACAGAGTTAGGCAACACTGAATTCAGGCCTGCTGATCCAAGCTTCTACCCTAAGCTTTATAACATACATCAGGAAGCCTGGAGACTCTTCAGTCTCATCCTCTCCTCCCTGAGGGAGGGCTGTGCAGTTTGTAAAACCTTCTAGAAAATAACTTCCCTTAATAGCAGTGTCTCAGGTGCAAATGATAGCTGAAGAGAGATGATTATTTCTTTAGCACCATTTCTTTGATCCCTAAATAGAATCTATTTCAACTAATTTTGAAACATGAGAAAAAGCAAAATGTTAAGGACGAGAAGAAACATGTAATGTGTTGGGTTAGAAATGCATATTTTATTCAGCTTTTTCCTGAGCTGGTTTAAAAAAAAAAATCAAATAAATAGTTGCCAAATCTGTTGAATTCACATAACTTTAAGACTGAAGGCTTCCTTACAGTTTGAAAATTTTACATTTCACATTCCAAAGTTCACTTGGAAAGTGTAAAGCACAGTGGGTAATGTTTCCCCTGCACATGCCAGCAGTCTTTTTAAAAGTTTATTATCTGCTCAGGAAGCATTTGCTGCTGAAATTTGGCACACAGTAATTTCCCCTCCCCAACCATTTATTTGTTCCAAATTGCTTGGATATTGAATTTTAGAGTAAGAAGAGAAGCACACAAGATATTTTCATGAATAACTATTGGCTTGCGGTGAAATTCTGCAGTCTTTTTAAGGGAAGATACTTTGGGGTTCGTCAAGAAGAGGGTTCAGGGGCCGAGAAGATAGCTCAAGGGCACAAGTGCCTGCCTGGCAAGTGCAAGGTACTGAGTTTGATCCCTGCTTCAAGAAGAAAAAGAAAAAAGAAAAGAAGGTACAGAGAAAAGTGTGTCTGGAGCTAGGATGGATGACCTGATTCTCAGAACTGGGGCCTCCTCCTGGTTGTCAGTGACTCTGATCTTATTGAAATGCTCGTGGCCTCTGTTCCCTGAGCGGTACCTCCCCAGGAGGGTAGACCATAATTGCCTTAGAACCTGTGTGCATAGTGTTTCCTTACACATCAGACAACAGTGGCAAAGGTTATTCACTGAACTTCTGGACTCATTCACGTGATCATGCATTTCGGAGGTGAAGAGGGATCCTTGGAGAAAGGCCTAGTAAACTCTATTTCCAAGCTTATGAGCTGGACATTGGTGGCCAGCAGGATTTCTGGGCTCATAAAACATCTGATTCTTTGGTCTATCTCAGGCCACTGAGGTAGGTGCTCCAGGAGAAGGGCCTTGGAGTATGTCTCCAGAGAATCAAGTCTCCTTATTTTATTTATGTATCCCTTCACTAAATTCTTTGGGCTTCACTCAGCATCTCCCAAAACCTTACTTTCGCCCGGTGCGGTCCTTTGTTCTGTCTCATCCTCTTATGCATCTGTGCTTTGGGCATGGCAGTCTCCCTCCAGAAGGCTCCTTGGAGGTTGTGGCCTGGTCCACTCCCCTGCATCCCCAGCCCTAACGTGGTTCCTGGTGCGTGGTGATTGAAGTTCATGCAGGATGTGCTGAGTGAAGAGAAGCCAGCCTCATACCGTGGGATGGCTAGTGGCTGTGCTGTCACTGCAGAGCCAGCGCTAGAGCCCCAGTTCTGCTATTCACAGGGACTAATTTAAGTGCACAAGCCTTGGTCAGTCTATTTATCATTCTTGTTTCCTTAAAGAATATATTCTGTGTGTGTGATTAAACCCTTGTGCTGTGCAGTGGTCTCCGTTTTCTTCTGGGGATACTTTCTGTGACCTCTTAGTGTCTCCCTAAAGTCCCGGGTAGCACCAAAGCAGCTGTGTAGTGGCATAACGAGAGGTCACCAGGCGCGCCTGTGAGTTATACCAGGCAGGGATGGTGCAGTGTCCATTCGCTCACAATGGATTCATTCATTTCCCAGGAAGGATGGTGCAGGATGTCATGAGATTTCACCAAGCTACTCACAATGCAGCGTGATCTAAAACTTATGAATTGTTTATTTCTGTTATTTCTCATTTAATATTGTTGGATTATAGTTGAGTTCAGGAAACTGGAATTACAGAAAGCAAAAGCATGAATTATAGGGCTTACTATTCTAATAATGCTGCATCTACCAATAACACAGAGAGCATTTGAGAAAGAAGGAAGATACACAGACGTAACTACAGAAAGTGCTCCTTTGGGCTGCCTGCTGATTCCAGAGACTTCCATACTCGAGGTTTTATACCATTTCTGCAGAGGCCACCCTTGTCCAGGCTCATGTTTTGATGAAACAGGATGGCAAGGAATGAGTCAGGCACTTCAGAAGCACCAGACTCCTTTCCTGCATGGAGAGAAAGAGCAGATGCTGAGGACACTGACCTTATCTGGGAGCCAGGTCAGGAAGGCTTCTTGGCTCTGTTTCACATAGGAGAGCACCAAGGCCACCTAGCAGAAGACAGCAGAGTCAGTGGGGTTGGGACCCTGGCTTTCCTTGGGCTGCGCTGGCTTAGAGCTCCAGTGGGCGCAGCCTCCGCCCGGGCTGCTGCAGTGTGTCCCGGCGCTTCTCTCTCTTCCTGCTTCTCAGGTTTTGCCCTCCCAGCCCCCCAGCTTCTGGTTTGCATTTTTATACTGCATCACAGAGGCATTCTTAGCATCCTGAGAACGTTCCTTTTACGCTCCAAGAACAGACCAGGACAGACACCAGATGAATAGAAATCTATGGGCACACAGTTCTCAAGGCTGAAAGGTCTAAGCTCAAGGGACCCTATTGGCAGCGGCCTTCCTGGTGCATCATCCTGTAAGCTGAGAGAGAGGAGAGTGCATGTGTGGCTTCAGCCCCTTTGTTAATTGGTGTTACTATATGCGCTGTGGCAGAAGCCCCATGATCTAGCTGCCTCCCAGTAGGCCCCGCCTCCCTACACTGCTGCGCAAGGGTTGTTTCTAACACAACCTTCTGGAGGGTCCACTCAGACCATCACATACCGTAAGGAAAATTTCCTCATGGAGACACTGCAAAAACACTTGATTAGCATTGTCGAAGGACTGGCTCTGATCTTAGCCTTTTCAGGCACGATGATATGTCAGTTTTGTATGATTTGTGGCATTGCTTTCCAAAAACCCTGAGGAGAAATGTGGAAGAAGCAGTCCTCAGAAACTGTGAGATGAAGGCTTCCTATAGTGGGTCCTTGCTGTCTGTGTCTTTATGTGGTGCATGTTCCAGGCACGGGGACCACTCTCCCTCCATGCCTGATACACTGCCTATCAGTTGCTGGGGCCCCTGGGCTTGAGTATAGGATGCTGCAACCTCTGGCAAGTCAGGACAAGCACAAGGAGACTGTCCTGGGGACAGCTCTGGCACCAGAGCAGGACTTGGCTGTAAGGGACTTTACCTTTAGCTCCTGGAAGGCCTCCCATTGGGAAGTTGTAAGCCTGGAAAGATAGTCTCTGTCCTTTGCCACCCAGCTTCCTGGTTGTTGCCTTTTCTTACCTGAAGCATACTGCTCAGCCTATCCTTTCTGATTTCATTGCTTTTTCTTCATCTCTTCCTTTATTGCCCCAACCTGCTACCAAGACTATAGGTTAGGGTGGCTGTACGCTTCAGTAGAACCAAAAAGAGGCTCTTGTGGATTTTTTTTTAAAAATATATTAGCTAAATGTAAAAATTGTTCTCTCCTGAAAGCACTTAGAAAAAAGTAGAAAACACTTAGATGACTGGACTGTTTAGCTTTAAAATTCAAGACAGTGCTTTTGTCTTTTATTAACTACAAAAAAGAAAAAAATATGGCCACTTATACTGGGAAGAAAAATTTTCATCTATGATATAAATGAACATCCTTAAATACAGGAGGGGAAACAAGGTCTGGAGCCGAGTTACAATGTACATAACGCCAATTTTCATTTTTCCTTACTTCAGTTTTATAGTAAAATATCTCCCTACGAGTGCCCATGTTATTGTAAGTTTTTGCAGAATCTCTGTGTGGGACCTTTGTTTATTTAAATCTGAAGAAGGTGATTGTTGGAAGGTGGCCAGCCAACTCGAGCTCTGTTACATAGAGCTGGCTTTATATAGTCCTGAAACTGTAATCAGCTTTCATTTTTCAGAGGCCCCAGTGTACACATGTAAAAAGTCACACATGCACAGAGACCTATTTTCATTAACTGCTGGAGCTTTTCTGGACTCTGGTTTTAGAAAACAGTCCTTTCAAAGAAAAAAAAAAAAAGGAAATAAAGCTCTGTAAATAAGGAGAAGAGGGTTTGAGGAGAAGGGATGGGAATGGGAAAGAAAAAGGGACTAAGATACCTCATGAGCAGGCACAGAGTCCCTATGATGAATGTAATTATTATGTCTGTCTAAACTGTGCCAATAAACTTAAAATTTAAAAAAAGAAACAAGTGCTTCTTTCCTCCTCTCCATTCCTAACACAGAGCCCCTCTTGAACCACTCCTGGTTCCGCTTTTCTTTTTCAGAACCCTCCTAATGTTTCTTTGAATGCTTCTACATAGACACAGCTATCTTGAGCGTCCTAAATTCATGGTCTCACAGCCTTTGTCAGAGTTCAGCTTAAATAAACACGTGTCTCACCTGCAAAGCAAGGGTGACAATTTGAGCCACCCTTACTTATTTTCTGCTTTTAAAAAGACATTCTAACTTGGTCATTTATTTTGGACTTGAAGTTTTAGGTATTTATCATGAATCTTTACTAGAACCACTGCAGTGGTGACTGTCAACGTTTTTTGAGGGGGGACCTCCAGGGCCTCTGGAAACAGTGGGCATCTTTTCCCCAGGACAGCATGCATGCCCAAAATCCCAAGGCCCTCTGGAGTGACAGGCTAAGCTGTCCTCCCGTAAACAGGCTGGATACTGTCTGTGAGAGAGAAGAAGAGCTTGGGTGGCATTCCTGCCCTTTTATTCATTAAAAGAGATTATTTTAAACAATAAATGTAGTGGCCTGAGTTCTTTTGTATTTGGAGCACTGCAGTTCAGGCGCCGCTAGAGGAGAGCCCACCCCACCTGTGTGGCAGTGGGAAGGGGCTCAGTTGCCCTGCTTTTGCCTCAAGCCTTGCAGAATTCAACAGCTGCAATTTTTCTCAAATGGGACCTTGGAACTTTAGTTCATCTGCTCCTTAGCACCTTAAAAATCATATGAATGTGGATAAAAGTCCTAGCTCAGCATTTACTTCTCATTTTCAAAGAGCTTTGGTTGATAACAATTAGTTGAGAAGTTCCCTTTTTTTGATTTATTACTGAAGAACATTTATTAGCCAAAAAAGTCAGGAGACTATCCTTTTATTCATTTAATTTTGGAAAGAGTTGATGAAAATTTTGGAGTATTCCTTTAGTGTTACAGGAAAGACATCTCTTTGTCTGCTTCTGCTGAAAGAATTCTTTAGATGCAAAGATCTAGTGCAGGAGCTCTACAAGGCAGAGCTCCATTCTTTGTCCTGTGATAATGTTTAGAAAATCTTTTTTCCCAGATATGAATCTCTGAAGAGAGTTGTGTGACAAGGTAGTGGACCTGCTTTTGAGTCAGAGAGATCTACCTTAGATTGCTTGGGACGGCTCTTTTGCTGGGTTAGATAAATGTCAGCAGTATGCAGATGTCAGACTCTACTTCCTACTAACCTTCTCTCCCTCTCGTTGTCCTTTTTTTTTTAAAGTAACAATAACTCGTCCTTAATCAGATTCGGGGCCCTTTGCAGAGGACACCCCCTCTTCCCAAACAGCATGATGTCATGTCTGATTTCACCCCCACTTCCAGAAAACCCTGGTGTTGGATTAAAGGGGGTGATGTTCCCATGGAATTGTGTATGCTAGAGATTTAATGCTTGGAAGCATTTAGTGTACTTTTAAGACCACATTTAACAAATCACTGTCTGCTTCTAATAATGTTGGGTCGTTTGTTTTGGTAAGTAATGAAAGTGCCATTGCTCCTCCTGCCCCATCTTCAGGTGATAATCTAGTCTTAGAGACAGTGAGCTAACAAGTTGCTGTTAGAGTTAATTTGTTCCCTAACCCATCCTGTGAATATCAATGCTAACAACAGTGTCTTGTGTTTTTTTTTCTCCCCCCCCCTTTTTTTTTCCCTGTTAAATCAATGTGCTTTTTACCTATGTGAATAATTATATGTCTAGAAACAGCCATGGAGTGATTTTGCTGTTCTGAATGGGGGAAAGATTAATAGTGACATTTGGAAGGCAAGTATATTGTCAGATTTTAGATCGTTTAATATTTTGTTCCTTTCTGCATGGCTGTGGCTGTCTATTTCTCTCCTTCGTGAATATCATGCATTCTGCAGGGATGGAGTGATGGGGCTTCTTGCTCAGGGTGTGCAGCTCACACTCGGGTCGCCTTTTTTGGTATCTGCCATTGTGAATGACCTGAAGCTGATCGCCAGGTCCCCAGTTGTTTTGTGAGAACAGGCGCTTGCGCACCGAGTGGTCCTCCAGCAGCCTTTGCATGCCTTTTTCTGCCTAAACTCCCACACACTCTCCACCTTTGCTGGGGCTTTTTCTCCCCTTTGATATTTGAGGTAATGGAAAGAGCCCCTTCTCCTTACTGTGCATTAACAAGGATCTGTTTCCCTCTAGGATTTGCATGCAGCTACGGTTAACCCAGATCCCAGTTTAAAAGAATTTGAAGGAGCAACACTACGCTATGCATCTTTGAAACTCAGGTAGGAAGCTGGAAATGTCCCCAAGTGTGTGGCTTTTGCTACTTGTATTAACCATAGAACCCTAAGACTAGTTTTCTGGTTTTTTTTGTTCTAGAAATGCCCCTCATGCTGATGATGATGATTCTTGTAGTATCAACAGTGACCCCGAAGCCAAGGTTTGTAAAAATCATGCTTTCAGCAACCAGGTTATTATATTCTTATGTCGGCATAATGACTTAGGATAATGGCCCGGTTTTTACAAACTGTCAACCCAGAGCCACATAATAAGTAATTAGCCCTTGATCCTTTCTCTTTCTTAATCTCCCAGACTTTAAGAAAATCCCTAAGCCAGGTTAGCTTTAAGGGCATTTCTGTAACCATCATGACAGCCTGCTTCTCACTATGTCAGTTCTTTGCAAGTGTAATAAGTGAACATGACCGGTCCAACGGGTGGGCTTCAGGGGCTGTTAGGCATAGCTGACTCTGCATGGGAAAGCCTTGGAGGGGAGGATGGACAGGCTGCTGGATAGGCCGGTGTGAAACTCCGCCCACTCCTCTGTGTTGAAGTCCCTTCTAGGTCCTCGTTTTGATCCGAGAAGTCAGTATTTGTAATCCCAAAACTACGATATTAGAACCTCACCATGATAATTCCAATCTATCACTTCCCATGCAACCCATGGCGAAAATAAAGACACTAAAACATTTATAACTATTGGAGAGTCAAGGGGCTCTAAGTCCAGCCCAGAAGAAGGTTCTCTGGAACAATGACTTTATTCAGTGGAGGAGTGGCTTGAGGTGGAATGACAGAGAATTGTGGGAGGTAGTGAATACTATAAGCTGAGCTAGGTGGGGGTCCTACATTTACCTCTGCCACCTGCAGAGGCTATGCAGAGAGAGTAATCTGCATAAGGCTATTTAGATAGTATCTAATGCTTTAGGTAGTCTGGTGCTTCAGCTTTGATGTAATCTTTCAAGTCCCAGGAAGTCATAGCCTCCGTCTCGAGGCTCATTCCCACCCAGCTGGTAGCATGGAGCATTAGTTCTTCGACCTCACATTGAGGAGCAGCAGGTGTAGGTTACCAGGGAGACACGCACACCATCTTCAGGGACTATCACCAACACCTCAGGTAGACCAGTATACATGGCTTAAGGCCAACTGAGAGGATTAAACAAAAGTCCTAGCTAGCTCTTATATATCAATACAAGGAAATAAGGGCAGGTTCAGTCAAAATAGAGACAGTCACTCTTTCTTTAAGGAGAGCTGGTTAGGCGGTCTTCCACACTCTGCTCCAGCAGCCTCAGGAAGGTGAAATGGGTTTGCTGTCCCTGTCATAAGCACAGGTTGGAGGTGCTGTGGGAAGAGGGCTGGCATCTGTGCTCTACTTCTGGGCTCGTGGGACGCCATCATGGGCTTATGACCGGCACAGTTGTCCACTGCCATGTGCTCAGATGGGCCCCTTGCATGAAGTTTAATGCTACTTAGAAACTGTCTTGAAATTTTTAATAATTTTACTTGAATTTATGTTTTATGACTGGAGTCCAGTGGGATAATGGAGCAAGTGCCTGGGGTGGGGGCTCTGGCTGTGGGAAGTCCTGCTGCCTTCCTGCTACCTGGGTGGCTCTTGGCTGCCTAGCCCATTGGCACCCTGCTGGGCCTCCCTGTCTCTGCTACCACCCAGTGTCTCCTGCTTTCCATGTCTCTGGGGCCTGGCCATGTACATGGGGCTTTGGGGGGCAGGCGTCCACCCTGTGGTGTCTCAGGAAGGGGCTGGACAGCAGCACTGCAGAGTATCCAGCAAGTGTCCTGTGGGGAGCTTCTTGCCTCTTCCCAATGGAAGAGCCTAGTGCGTCCTGAGTGAACGTCGGAGTACATCGACAGGTGACTTCACATGGTCTTCAAAAATGTCATTTCTTACTGAGGAGGCTGAGGCAGGAGGAGTCCAAGCCCTTCCTAAGACGCTTAGTGAGGCACCTGTCTCAAAATTTAAAAATAAAAAAAAGTGCTGAGGTTAGAGCTTTGTGGTATAGTGTTTGCCTAGGATGCATGGAACAGCACAGTAAATGTATTTTGTCATGAATGGCAGTGTGTGTGCAGGTTCATGATGATTCTGACCTCTTTAACTTTTCATTTTGAAAGATTGTAGATCCATAGAAGAGTTAGAAAGGCAGACTCCCATATGCCCTTAGCCTTACTTTCCCTGATATTAACATCTTCATACTCACGGTGCAGTGAAACCACACACACACACACACACACACACACACACACGTCCATTTTCTGTTCTAGAACTCAAGCTAGGGCCCTGTGTTGCATGTAGTGAGCTCTTAAAAATTATTTCACATATTCCTTTCCACTGTGCTCAGATTTGTCATTCTTAATTCCAATATAATATCCCACATAATTAATAGCATGATAATCTGTAGGCACAGCAGCCAAGGGGGCAGTTTCCAGTGCTGTATAGCAGAGCTACAACTTCATAAAATGTGACCTGTTTTACAATTACGGCTTTGGTAGAGGTTGCTAGAACTGTTACCAGCTTTAGGTTTATCTAGGTTTATGGCTTTTGTCACTTACTGCAAAATTGCTTTCCAGTAAGCACGTAATCCGCCAGTACTATCCTAGAATATACCTCCCGTCCATATCCCAGGTCATGCGTACCCTTGCCATGTATGTTTGTCTTAGTTTCATTGCTCAGAGATACTACCCTCCAATGCTGAAGCTTTCTCCCCACCCTGACCCCTCTGTCCCTCCTTCAGTCTCATCCCCAGCACCCTTTGCATGCTGCACAGTTGCTGTACCACTGAGCTACAACCCCCGCCCTACAGTTTAATCTTCTTGAAATTATCTTTGAAAGGACATTTCCCATGAAACGTCTCTTTCTTATGAGAGGAGTTTTAGTCACTTCCTCATCACTTAGACAAATATCTGACAACTCCACCCTTAGGAAGGAGAGACTTAGTTTACCTGCCAGTTTCAGAACTTTTGAGACCTTGCGTGCTTAGCTGAGTCCAAGGCCAGGATGGCGTGGTGGAGGGGCTTGGACAGGACAGCTGCTTGCATCATGGTGGCCCAGAGGCAGAAAATTAAGGGAGGAGGCTGGGGGAGACCTCCACCTGTGCCCCAGGGACCGGCCCCAACAGCAGCTCAGATGCAGGGACCCAGATGCAGTCGCCTCTCCCAGCCGTGTCTCTGAACTAGCGGGGCTTCAGGGCAGCATCCAGATCAAGCCGTAGCACTCTTTCTGTCCATGTTTTGACTGCTTTCCTCTTAGCTTCATACCTTTTAGTACAGTCTTTATTTTGAAATAATTTTAGTTTTATAAACTTCGCAAAGATAGTATTGAGCTCCTATATCCCCTTCACCCGCTTTCTTCACCCACTCTGGGGCAGGATAGCTGCTCGCATCATGGTGGCCCAGAGGCAGAAAATTAAGGGAGGAGGCTGGGGGAGACCTCCACCACTTTCTTCACCCACATTCTGGTGTTCGCTTATTGTACACTGAGCTTTTATAATGACAGTCAAAGCACTTGCGGCTCTGTTGCAGCAAGAATCATGGAACAGATTCTGTGACCAGAATTGTGGACAGAGAGAAGCTCATGGACTGAGGCACCATTGTATAGAAATTTAAATGTGCAACATGATTTCTTAATATTATGTTATTTATAATCAAAGTGTAAGTGTTAAAACTAAAAAATTAACATTGCTGAAAATTAAAATTGGTATAAAACTACCGACCAAGGCAGGAGGATCAGTGTGAGTTTGAGACCAGCCTGGGCTACAAAAATGAGTCGAAGGCCAGCCTGAACTGCATAGTGAGACCCTGTCTCAAAACGACAAAAAAAAAAACAAAAAACTACCAACCAGACACCTTCTTCCATCAATTTTTCTTCTTCTGCCCTTTTCCTGTTCCAGGATCTAACCCAGGATACATTTACTCCTTGTGCATTTTTAAATTCACAACTATCTGCTATTGTAACCCTAAATGTTTTTCTCTAAGCAGTTCTTTTTCTATTTTGTGTCAGCTTCCCAAAGGAAAAAAATTGCTGTATATTTAACCCTCATGTGCATAATTGTTTCTGGTGCCTCATTGTTAAGGAGGTAACTTCTTACCAGGTGTGGCTAGGTAGCTTGCACTTTGAAATTCCCATTATTTTACTATTGTTCCTTGGGTTCTTCCCACTTCAATACTTTAGAATCCGGATTTAGCCTTTTTTTATTGAATGTGGCATATTGTTGGCCAGATGCATGATTCACACTAAAATAAAATCAAATTATAGAAAAATTAATGTTTTGAAAAGCCTATACTAGTTCTGTCCTCCTTTGTGTTAACTCTGCTCCAAATTCTGTAAAGGAGACACTCTGTCACCTGGTGGACAATATTGAAAATTACATTTTAAAGAACTGGCTACGTTGGATTTACAATCCTAGAACCTTAGGAAGGAGAGGCTTATTTTAGTTGCCAGTTTCAGAACTTTGAGACCTTGCGTGCTTAGCTGAGTCCAAGGCCAGGATGGCATGGTGAAGGGGCATGATGGATGTGGCATTAAAAATGGAAAGCTGGATTCTGGGCCTTCTCAGTTAGTGAAAGAGATCACATCGAAGGGGTGTTTCCTGAGCCTGTGGCCACCCATTGTGCTATCTTTCATATATAATCATTTTCATGATTCTTTTTTAAAAAATTTTTTTTATGTATTTAGTACAGGGTCTACAGGATCTCACTACGTAGATCCAACTTGTCATGATTCTCCTGTTTTCAGCCTCCCCAGTGCTGGGATTATGGGCGTGCACCACCACACCCAGTTTCAGTGGCCAGCCAGGCATGGAGCTGGCAGGGAATGCAGTATTGGGGATCGAACCCAGGTCCTTGCACTTGCCAGGCAGGCCCTCAGACCGCTGAGCTGTGTCTCCCTGCCCCAAAGAAACTGATATTTTAAAGCAATTAAACAATTTATTTTGTCGAACAGTATAATAAACCAGTAACTGGTACAAGTGGGAACTGGTACTCAAAAGTCCCATACATGTGACTCCCAAGCCCGAGGGAGTGCTGGGCTTTCTGACCTATTGATTCCTGGGCTTCAGTCTGGGAGTAAATAGCACAGCTGGAAGTAGGAATGGCTGCGGGGAGTTGGGGGGAGGGGATCATTGCTCGAGGTCAGACCCCTTCAAATCCTCCTCCTTACTGATGAGAGCCAATCCTTTGGATGCTTTTCAGTTCAGTCTGGGGAGCGACAAGTTTTGCATTTCCCCTGAGCTCTCTAGAGGGTCATGATAGTGCTGCAGGCCTATAGCACCGATTTTGAGTAACGACATTGCAAAGCTGGTTCTGTGCCAAAATAAGTCATCATTTTTGCATATCATCTACAGAGATCCCACACAGTCTTCCTCCACAGTATCTTCTGGTTCTTTCATGCCCATTGGCAGCCAGTGCTCCGCTGCTTAGAGATTTCTTTTACCCAGGCACTGCAGTTTGTGAAAGCTTCACTTGTTTTCTTATTCACTCAGATGGAAAGAAAGGAAGAGAGGTTGATGCCAATCAGTTAGTGGTTTGACAGAGAAACTTTCCAAAACAAATGGTGGATATACAGGAAATTCACATATTCATTCATCTATAAGCTTAATTTATCTGAAGCCTCCCTTGATTCCTATTAGCATAGATTTTCATGAAGTAATTATATTAGCAGGGTACTGATGAAATTAGCACTAATAGATAAACAGGAAATAGTAGGAGTGTCTTTTTCTCATTCAGATTTATTTCTGGTCTGAATAGCAAATGCATAATCATTAATTAGCATTTATATGGAATTTAGTAGCTACATATAGTACTTGTAATTGATTTTTAAGCATGTGGTTTAGGTTATTTTCCAGAAATTTTGATCAATGAGAGAAGTTTGTATTTGATTTACATTGCTGATTCATTAATTGAATCAAAAACATGTTTTGAATGGTTAATACTGAAGGAGCTGACATGCTTAATGTGTGGTGTAATGGTT
>PVKN010010911.1:0-22156 GCA_004027915.1 Capromys pilorides
TGTCTCTCTCTCTCTCCTCTCTGTCTCTCTCTCCACCTCTGTCTTTCTGTCTCTCCCTGTCTCTCTCTGTCTCTGTCTCTCTGTCTGTGTCTGTCTCTCTCTGTCTCTCTCCCTCCCCTTCTCCTTTCCTCCACCTCTCTCTCTCTCTCTCTGTCTTTCTCTCTCTCTCTCTCCCTCTCCCACCCCCCCACCTCTCTCTGTCTCACTAAGTCTGTCTTCCACTGTGTTCAGCTCCTGGGAGCCTTCCGCAATCCATCTCCGCAGGTCTAAGGCCTCTTGTTCCCCAGACATCCCCTGCGCCCTACCGCACACCCATCACACGGTGCTGTAATGACGCAGTGGAGGTCTACCTTTCCCAGATACACTTGGGCGGGAACTAAGGCCCGAGCGCTCACCAGGTGCGCAAGAAGGGCAAGCTCTTGCTTCCACCGCACGCCAAGCATGGTCTCGATTAGATCACCTCTGGATGAGGAGTGGACACCCCATGCGCTGTCAGGAGGGGTCTCATTGGCCCAGATGCTGTGTATTTGCAGCCAAGTGGAGCTGGAGGTGATGGGGCCTGACAACAGCCTCACAGAACCACAGGCGGCGAGCTTGGACCGTGCAGACTCGAGGCGAGGCCCAGCCACGCTGCTCATCTCCCCTCTGGTGGCCTCTAGAATTGCAGACAGCTTCAAAAGGTTTTATCACATCTTTACGGAGTCCTTTTCTATGCTAAAAGAATAATAATAATAATAATAATCCCCCAAGAACACTGAGTCTGGGACTTTCGGAGCAGTACAATTGGAATGCGCGTGCCTTGGTGGACTGTGAGTATACTAAAAGGGGTGAAGACAAGTGGAATTTCTGAAGCAAACATGAGGACAGTGACGTAATATATTTTATAACAATGTCTGGTCACGGTGTCCTCCCCAGGTTGAACACAGCGTTGCTGGGCCTTTTTAGGGGCAGTCTCTATGTGGCCCCTCTGCAGACGTGTGGGTCTGGCAGTGTTGAACGACAGCGACACACTGGGCCATCACACGTGACAAGCCTCCCTGCACCAGTTTCCCCTCCCTGGCTGCACCCTTCTTGTGGGAGGACAGGGAAGGTGACACAACTGACTTCATTTGGCCTCCAACATCTTTCTGATTTCCTTCCCATCTAGGAGTCCCTGAGACAAAATAAGGCAAAAAGCTTTAAGTATAAGAAACTTGGTATGCTTTGGGGCCATGGGAGCGGGAAAGTTGGTCAAATGCGTGCAGGCAGGACCAGGCCTCAGTGTCCACAGCAGACAAGCTGCCTCAGTCCTGAGATGAGCATCCTGATGGGCTAATGTCAGCGATCAGCCACTAGGCAACCTCGCCTCGCCTGTTACTAACCTTGCATAAATAAAGGTATAACTATTGACATCGTTGCGGGTGGGTGTGTCATTTCACCAACCAGCCGATGAGCCATCCCCCACCCAGCCGTTGTCCTCTTGTCTCTTTTCCTCTTTCCTGCCACCGTTTCTCCCCAGACAGAATGGATCACACTGAGACCCACGGATCCTTACGGTATGTGCCACACAGAGGATTCACGTGTGCCTGCTATCCACATTCCTAAAATGGGGTGGATTAGAAGAAAAGTTTCTCCTGTACTAAATACATTTAAAAAATAAAAGTAAAAAAATAAATACAAGAAGAGTTTATTGTCTCACAGTTCCAGAGGCTAAAAGCCCAACACTAAGGTGCCAGCAGGGCTGGCATCCTGTCTTTTGTAGCCTGTGGTGCTTGCTAGCCTGCTAGCCTGGCCTGCGTCTGCCTCATGACAGTCACACGGCTGCCTTTCCTGGTCCCCTCACACTGTCCCCGCCTGTGTGGATGTTCTGATTTCCTGCGTTGGCTTCTACCTTGATGGCCTCATTTTAAGCAGATTATCTCTGTAAGACCTCACTTTCAAATCGGCACAGAGTTTAAGTCTTTCAGTTTACCTTTGGGGGAGAACGCAAATCAGCCCAGGATGTCTGTTACACATGACAAATATATTTCTGAAAAGATGAATTCCCTTTGCCAGAAATCAAGCCACACATTTATTCTCTCCTCTTCCTCCTTTCCCTCACATCTTCAGCCACCATATTCCATGAGAAAATAAGTACGACTTTTTCAACTCAGACTGTGCTTCTAAAAATACCCTCTTTTGAAAGTGAAATAGATTGCCCATATCATTCATTTAGCAGTGAAACTCTAGAGCTTTGTACCATCCCTTGGATTATTTTATTATATATTCTTCACTTCCATATTGACAATGATAAAAATAATATTCGTGTGTGTGTGTGTGTGTGTCTTAAATGCTGACTCAATTTTTTCAAATATTTTTAATCTTTCATTTATTTGGTACCGGGTCTTGCTACGCAGCTCAGGCTTGTAGCCATCCTTCTGTCCAGCCTCCCCAGCGCTTGGATTTCAGGGGTGTATGGCATGGGGTTCCTGGCCACCGTGGTAAGGGATCGAACTCAGGTCCTTGCGCTTGCCATGCAGGTGC
This sequence comes from Capromys pilorides, assembly GCA_004027915.1. NCBI lineage: Eukaryota > Metazoa > Chordata > Mammalia > Rodentia > Capromyidae > Capromys > Capromys pilorides. The sequence goes on from PVKN010010911.1 coordinate 2,503, forward strand.
TTAGGCGCTTAGACCACTCAACTATCTCCCCAGCCCCCACCTCAATTTTAAACTCACTGAAGAAGGGCTTTCAGTTCATGCTAATCTCCCAGAAGAATGTTCCGGTCACACCCTCTGGGCAGAGCAAGCCACTGAAGCGGGCCACTAATCCCTCTCTGCCCACCAACAAACGCTCTGCACCAGGAAAAGTAGAAAAAGAAAACCGGCAGTTTTGGTTCCATAAAATATGAATATGACTGTTATTGCCTTCTCTACTAAGTAGAGTTCCCACTGAGCGGGGCTCTCCTTACCCAGTGGCCTGCGATGGTGGCTGTGATTATCTGACAAGTTAGAGGCAAGGGACAAATGAGAGAGTGGGCAGGGAGCTCCTTCCTCAGCCACAAAACCTCATCAGATTCACAGACATCCATGATGATGCTCCGCTGGTGCAAGGTTCCAGAAACTGATAAAGATGCCTAGGCACGCTCCTGTTCCCAAGAAAAGAAGCAGAAAATTAATAACCATCGCAGTGTAATTAACTGCTACAAGAAGATGAGTCTGGGGTCTTGGAGTTCCACAGATTTCAGAGTATAGGTGCTTCAATGACCCAGGAAATTTAAAACGTAAAGGGGGCCCTTAAACTGAGGAGGACGTGTTTAGGAGAAATGAAGCAGCAGAAAGAATGGGAGAGTGCATTCCATGTGTCGATAAAGGAGAAATAAACTTCTAGAGGAAACATAGATGTGAAACACCTGCCATTACTATTAAATCTCCTAAGCTTAATGCTGCTAGGAAAGTGGCAGGTGAGGACAGAGAGGCAGGAAAGAGATACATCTATAAGCAAACACTGAACTGTTACTCTTAAGTGACTGGAAACCATTAAAGAATCTTAAGCCAAGAAGCAGCAGTATCAGAGTTGCTTTTTACAAAGATCATCTCATCAAGCCCAAGAAGAATGGAGGAGAGGAGGGTGGGGGCCAAGAGCTGGAGGTCACTAGGAGACAGCTGGGGCAGGCTGAGTAAAGGTCATAGAGATGCGAGTGACCCACTAGGAGAGAGGCCCTGGCAGAGAGCAGAGGACCCAGCTGGACAAGAACGGCGTAGAGGACCAGCTTCCAAACGCCCGCCCCAGCCCACTGGAGAGACATAAAATCATCTGTGCGTGAAAGGGTGGGTGTGTCACGCAGCTGCATTTCAAGAACTTAGGTTTTCCAAAGTCAAGCCTATTTTGCAGTAAAGGATTAAATGTTAACATGAAGGATTTAGTGCTTTAATCTTTCACCAAGAGGATGTTTGCATAAATATGGATTTGCATAAATGTAGGTATGGCTATATCAGCGCATGGTGTCAAATGAAGCTCTTCTGAAGCTGATCACGAGGAAAAATACCTGCAACACACTCACTTATAAGGTAGACTGTACTAGGCCGTGGTTACATTTGGACAAAGTGGGAAAGGTGACAAGAAGCACCGAGGCTACACTGACTCTGGCTACTCGGCCCATGCTTGATTTAGAAGTGAAGTTTGAGGAGTTCATGGGCTTAGCAGGAGATGCTCTCTGTGGAGTATGTGGGGTAACACTAGAGGGTGAAGCAAAGACGCGGAGGCTGCAGGAACACACATGGGCCGGTGTTAGCAGCAGCGTGAGGATTGCTGAGAGCTTGGGGAAAGCCAGTGCCAGGCAGAAAGATGCGAGAGCAGAGGAAAAACGTAAGTGAACCCTGGGACCCTAAAGCAGAGGGTTTGAGCAAAGAGGAGCCGGAAACACAGAAGAAAGCCAAGGGCAAACGAGGCTCCGCCCACCCAAGGGGGAGCCGCCAAGAACACAGAGTCCAGACGCTTTGGCGTCACACAGAAGTTAGGCCAACTGAAGTCTGAAGACTCCATGGTGTCAGTTAGGGCTTCAGCGAGAACAGCTCCTGAGCAGAAGTAGTCCGCCAGGACCTGAGAGTCATTTAGTTAGAGACATCAGTTATCATTTTTTTAGACAGGGCCTCACCACGCAATTCAGGCTTCCCTCAAACTCACTATGGAGCCCAGGCTAGCCGCAAGCTCTCAGTAACTCTCCCGCCTCAGCCTCCGAGTGTTGGGATCGCAGGCATATGGCGCCACACCTGGCCAAGACAAATTCTATTGCTGGTCTTGAAAAAGATCTGCTGCTGCACTTAAACACAGTTATTCATGGAAAATGATATGGATAAGGAGATGCAAGAACATACTCTACCGGGCAGGAATGACCTAGGAGAGGGAGGGAGAACGGCTCAGCCCTGAGCAGGGCGGTTATTCATGGGCCCTGCTTCCTGTACTGCGGTAAATGGCACCATCAGACACAGATAGCCTCAGACTAGAAGGCAACGTGGGGAGAACATTCAGAGGCCACAGAATTTGGGGGCACATGGAGGGCTGGCACAGTCGTAACAGCCTGGATAACAAGACGTCTTGACAACCTGAGATACCACCTAGCCTTGGCTGACGTGTATCAAACACCACCACCCTCTCTTGGTCATTTACACACCCTATGCCAAAAACCCACAATAACTCTGATAGGATGTTATCCAATTTCCAGCGGGAAAACCATATTTTAGTATAGTAGGTACACAACTGGGCTACAGCCCGTAACCTAGTAAAGACAGAAGTATCTAAGGCCTTTGCCTCAGCTCCCTCTCTCAGCCTGTTTTTGAGTTTTAACTTATGCCAAGGAGAGTAAGGGCATCCCCTACACACAGCAATCTAGTGAGATAATGAAAGAGCCAGGCAGCTCACAGACACAGTACAGGTCTTTGTCTAGAGCAGTGGCTGCCTTGGGGACATGCAGCAGTGGGAGTAACTGTGTCACCACTAAGGAACTGTTATTGGCTTCTAGTGGGAAGCGGCCAAAGACACTGCTAAACATTCTGCCCGAGCAGAACAGCCCGCCTCCACAGTGGAGAACTGCAGTTCCTAGAACGGCAGCGGTGTGAGATGGAGACGCCACGCTGATCCCATGATGCAGGGGATGGTGACAGACCCACAGATCACAGCAGAGCCTCACAAATGACAGGTAGATGATTTTTTTAAAAAACAAGTAGATCTTCATGTTGAGAAAGTCCTTGCCCTGGAACTTAGATCCAGTACTTACTTTGCAAGACATTTGACCCAAAGCTCAGTTTCCAAATGGGGGGACAGGACCTGGCTGTTTGGGCTGCTGAGAGAATTGGTGAGTGGTTGCTTACCTCAGCGCCATGCACACAGGGACATCTGTGTTAGTCTTACTAGTTACAAAAGGCACAATGAGCAAGATGCTGTGTTTTACCCAACTATGTAAGAGAAGAAAAATTAACAAGAAAAACATCACAGTGACCTATTAGCCTTGGTAATAGTCACAAGGTTACTGTAAAATTCTGAGTTGAATTCATCATAAAATAATTTAAGTTACATAATTATTGCATCCTATTCTATCCCAATAAATTAATCATACTTCACCACTTTGAAGGGAACTCAGACACCAAAACTTGCAAAAGTTCATTTTGTCATTATTTCCATCCATCACTGTATTTCTTAGAATATTTTATTAAGAAGCGAGTTAGTGTTAGCATTGAACATAGTATCGATTATTGCTTGATATGTTTATTTTTAATAAATGCCTTTCACAGTACTTTTGATTTGTGCAAGCATTGATCTGGATTTAAAATTAGACTGCAGCAACACTGAGCTTTTTGACTGCCTCCCAAAGCTGGGTTTGCTTTTGCAGTACCAGGAATTGAACTCAGGACCTTGTGCTTCCCAGGCATGCCCTTAGGCCACTGAACTACATCTCTAGCTCCTGACTTTCTCCCAGCTGGATGGTCTCCAATGCCTGTCGGCCGCCCACGCAGCTAGCTCACCTTTGCACCATAATCAGCTGGAACCCAAGCCGCTCTTCTTTACAATGCAATCAATCAGTAGAAAAAACATCTCTGGATTTTCAGCCAGGTCCTACTCCCCCATTTGGAAACTGAGCTCCAGGTCAAATGTCTCGCACAGCAAGTACGGGATCTAAGTTCCAGGGCAAGGAGCTTCCCGACATGAAGATCTACTTGATAAAAAAAAAAAGTCTCTGTTCCTCTCGCCCTACGTTCTCACCTCAGGTCTGGGCTAGATGAGCTCTTTTCCTGCCGGCTGCTGACTGCCCACCCAGTCTTACATCCTCCAGCCCTCAACAGTACTGCTAGAGCCCGTGTCTTCTTCGCTGCTATGTCCAGAGGTGGTTATTTCCTGACCCCCCCCCAAACCCCCCACCTCAGTCGCCCTCAGACAACAAATCACGCTTTTCCCTCCAGGGGCCCTCAGAGTGCGCTCATTAAACCTGGTATCCAGGGAACAGAGTGACTGCTTTGGAAAGGTCGCGCTCGTCCCTATCCCGTTATAGAAAAGAATACGGAAGTAAGAAATGAGCCGTCACACGGAGGCAGCAACCAAGGGAAGAGGGGTGGGGTGGAACAGGTGCAGAGAGGCGAGGTGTTCAGCTTGCAAGACAAAAGGCAAGCGCGGGGCAGATGAGCCCACGAGGCTTAGAAATCACACTTCTAATCGCTTCTGGGCGTAGAAGCCACGTCTACACTTCCACAGTACAGACCAGGGCCTCCTGCCTTGAGCGCTGGATACATTTCACATCACAGCTACCCAACTGGCTGCCAAGAAGTGAGAAGCTGGGCTTCAGACAAGGAAATTCGGATAAAAAGGAAGCTCCCACTCGCCTCCGCTCTCCTTCCCAAACAGAAAGGCAGAGGAGAGAAATGGACGCCAGGTTTGCCAGGTTTGTCTCCTACCTCAAAGATCTGCAAGAAAAGTGAGCTACAGTAGGTACAGGTGGAGCAGAAGACAGAGAGAAGGGCGGGGAGAAAGGAGAGAGAACGGACGAGCGCGGCTAATGGACAGCAGAACCACACGCACCATAGCACCGGCTCAGCGCGCAGAGGAAGGGGCGGCCGGACCTCAGCAACGTCCTCCCGAAGTCCTCTGAGAAAATACTCCGAGCAATAACAATGCGCCTCCGCTCCATTTTTCTAACACAGGCTTTAATTCATAATGCACTCGAGGGAAGAGGTCAAGGCAAGGTGCACGGGGTGAACGCGCTGCACCGACCTCCGCTGCAAGCCGGGAAGGGCAGGCGGCACCGAGGCTGTCCCGCCTTTCCGCATCCCCCCACCCGCCGCCAGTCCCCGACCTCATCCTGGTTTTCGTTGGCTGGGCAGTGGGTTGGAGTCCAATAAGAAACCACTGAAGCTTAAGTCCGTTGAGGCCATGTTTATGATTCCCCAACACGTCTTCGTGTTTCTGAAGCCTTTTATTAACTCGCTTCACGGCCCCGCGCATCTCGCGTGCGTCTCCCTTCTTCCGCAGGCTCTGCTGAGGCGGGGAGCAGGGCGCGCCCCGCGGCACTCTCGGGGACGCGAGGCAGCCCGCAGTCAGTCGGGGTGCACCCCTTGCTCCCCCGGTGCTCCGTCCCAGGCCCCATCCGGGCGCCAGAGGCCGGAGTAAGGCGAGCGGCTATAGCCGGCGCTGAAGTCGTACGACGCCTGGTGGGGCGGCGGCGGAGGCGGCGGGGTGCAGTCCGGGAAGAAGGGGGTGAAAGCGGCCGCGGGGCCCGGGCCGTCCTCCCCGGCGGAGTCCGCGGCGGTGGCGGGGTACAGGGGGCGCAGGGACTCAGTGGGGCTCAAGCCTCCGCCGGCGGCGGCCAGGGGCGGCTTCCCGGCGGGCGGGCAGCTCGGGGCGCCCCAGGGCTCGGGGTACAAGAGGCTCCCCACGACGGTGGGCGGCTCGAAGAGGCCAGGTTCCAGCTCCAGGGGCGCCCGCAGGCCCGCGGCAGGGAACACGTCGAGGGGCTCCGCGGCCAGCAGCACGCTGGCCTCGGGGTCGGCGCCGTAGTCCGGCCCTAGCAGCTCCAGGAGCTCGGCCGCGCCGGGCTCTAGCTCGCCCAGGCTTGGCCCCGACGGGCCCGCCCGGGCCGGCTCGGTGAAGAAGGACGCGGGCAGCTTGCGCGCCCGCAGCGGGACCTTCGCGGCGCCCGGCGGCCCCGGCCCGGCCACGCCCGCCACCCGCACGGCCTCCTCCGCGGCCCGGGCCGGCTCCGCAACCCCGGGGCCGGGGCCGGGGCCGGGGCCGGGCCGCAGCGAGCCGAAGAGCGCGGCCAGGCTGCGGCTCTGCAGGCTGCCGGCCTGCACCGCCTCCCGCCGGGGCCCCGCGCGGCCGTGCGCCGCCGCGCCCAGGACGGCGGGGCTGCTGGGCGCCGCGGGCGGCCTCCGGGGGGCGGCGTCGGGCGCGGGCGGCGGGGGCGCGGCGCCCGCCAGGCCGCCGCAGCGCTTGATCTGCTTCTGCAGGTACTTGCGGTGGTTCACCTTGCGCCGCGACTTGCCGGGCTTGTCGAGCGCCAGCTTGATGTTGCTGGACGCCGAGTCGATGAAGCTGAGCAGCTCGCGCGTGGCCTCGGCCGCGGACGCCGCGCGCTCGTCCTCCTCGAAGCAGCAGCCCCCGTCCGGCGCCCCGAAGCTGCCCCCCAGCCCGTCCGGGGAGCCCCCGAAGCCGAAGGGCGCGAAGGGGTGCGCGCGAAGGAGCGCCGCCTGCACCGCCATCGCGCTGCCCCGGGCGCCCGGCGCGGCGCTAGCTCCTCGCGGGTCCGGCCCTGGCTGGGCCTCCCGGGGGAGCTCTACGGGTCTTGTAGGGGGCGGGGCGGGGCGGGGAGGGGGCGGGGCCTGGGAAAGGGGCGGAGAGGGGCGCGGTCTGGGCGGGGCCTGGGGCGGGGCAAGCACCAGGGGCTGGGGAGATTTTCCAATTTCTGGACTTGCTCAGACTTTAACCCCTTCCAGCCCTTGCCTCGGGGCGTTTCATTTTCTAGCTCCAGCCGCCAGGGGCAGGAGGCGGCTCTGTCCTCCAATGCCGGGTCACTTCCTGTAGGACTACATCCTGGTGCCTGAGACAGACCTGAGGTGGTGAAGGCAGCGACCCAGAGGCGAGATTCAACCCCAGCTGTTAAATGTTCTCTTGTGTCTGGCTCTGTCCCTGCATTATCTCATTTAATCTTTGAACTGCAGCCCAGGGAATCGCCCGTTAAGGCAACGTCCAGGAAAGCAAACTGCCTGGAGAAGTTCACTGACACACCTAGACCCGTCTGATTACAAAACCGTGCCTCCCAGGATCGCCAGCCCTCCCTCTCTCTCCTCACTGGACAGAAGCCCAGCCCGGGTGCTAAGGTTCCAGTCTGAGTTTCTCCGGATTCTCAAGTCCAATTTTCTTTCTTCTACCCCTTAGTTGTTAGGAGTAACAACTCGTTTATAGGAAATTGAAGCCACCACCCGGCCCATCCCTTACTAGCACAAAGGCAGAAAGAGACAAAGGAGAAACACTAACTTGTGTGTGGGAGAAAGCCCGCGTGTGTATGAATTTCTCGGCACCTTAGGACAGAGACAAGCGGGAACCTCTCCCAGGCCTACCGTTTAAGAGGCCTTCAAAATGCCTTTGCCGCAGGGAGGCCACCTTGAAGTTCACCTTGATCCACTTTCACTTGAGCACTGTGTCAGACCTTGGGAGCTGTGGATTAGGCCGTGATTCAGAAGGATTTGCGTTCGGGCCATAGTCCCACTGCTCCCACTGCTGGGTGCCCTGAGATCTGCTGAGTGACAGGCTTCCACTGAGAGGGTCAACCACACTTGTTTAGCTTTCTCATGTTAGACGCAGTAAGCTGCCCCACCTCCTTGGAGAGAAGCTCCTGAGAAGGGCCTTCCCCTGCTGTGCCATAGCTGGGGTGAACTTACCTTTGCCTGTGCGAAGCTCAAAGGGCGGGCTGGTTTTCCTTGCATGTTTCTTTGTCACCAGGTTCGTGAGGATTCAAAGCCATCCCATACGTGAAAGCATTGTGAATGACAGGTGTTCTCTGAGCCCTTATAGCAGAGGTCAGGTGCAAGGGCACGCGGAGGAAGGGCGGACCGTTCCTTCCTAATGTCTTTTCCTTAAAGCCTGTTTTTCAGCTGGGACAGAGCCGCTTTTCAGCGCTACAGCCTCCCCAAAGCAGAAGAGCTTAATGTAACAGGCCCAGGAGCCGCTCCTCAAGGCCACATAGCTGAACAGGGTTGCCGTTCTTTATTCAAACGCACTCAGGTACGGTGTCCCTTTCATTTGAGTTCAAAGATACCAGCAGCATTCAGGCTGCCACACCCAGGGTCTGGTCACCGATGCCCAGGACTCTGCATTTGTCAGCTTGCATTTGAAATACGGCTTCAGCCCCTGAGAGTTACCTAAATCCCGACATAGTCATATTCCCAATAAATATGATACAAAAGATTTCCGTCTAAAAGGATTTCTTTACTTGCAGACTATTGGAGTGCTGTACCACAGCCGATGTCAAGTTAGGCAAGGTCAAATTCCAACCCTAGTCAGGCTTATTGTTAGGGAAGGGACTTTCTTTTCTGAGCCAGGGTCACGCTAAGCAGTTCACACTGGCCTAGAGCTCACTTTTGTAGCCAGGCTGGTCTCACATTTGCACTGATCCTCCTGCCTCAGCCTCCCAAGTGCTGGGATTACAGGCATGCGCCACCACGCCCAGTAGAGAAGTGCCTTTCCACAAAACAGTTCACTTTCCTCAGGTTAGGATTTCTCATCTGCAAACTGAGAATGGCAGTAACTATCCTCAAAACTTTGGTGAGAATTGCATAGCAGGCAAGCAATACTTCGCAATTCTTCCTCTTCCTATGTGCTCCGTGAAGGTCATCTCTTCTTCTCAAGGTTGTTGGATGATGCTGTATGTGAAAGCATTGACTGAACCTAAAATAATATCTCCCCAAGTGTCCACGGCCATGGTTCTTCGGGCCCCAGACTCTCCTTGCCAACACATCACACTATAAAAGCAGCGTCCTTTCTCCTTTCCCACAGCAAAGGGCGGGCCTGTGTTCAATTGCGAGTGAGGGGCTACACTTGCAGGACTTCCAAGTCCACATAGAGGAGTGGAGGGAGTGCTGCAACCACAGGAACTGAGACTGGGGCTTGATCCTGCCTGCACTGCCTGGCTGACAACAGAGAACTTACCCTGTGGGCTTTGATGCTCCCACCCACGGGGAGGGAATCCAACAAGCCTATCTGAGAGACAGTCAACAGAATGATTGAGAAGAAAAGCCCTTTGTCAGTCGCAGACTTTGACTTTCAAAAATAACATGTTGATGGCTTAGCCTGACTCAGTTGATCCCTGTACACGAATAGCCACCCAGTCACTTGTTCTTCAGAGTCAACAGGAAGATATTGATTTGCACAATGTGCTTAGCTCTATGCTAGTACGGGGAATGCAGAGCAAAAAAGCTCTGATTCTCGCCCTTCCTGGTGGAAAAGAAGACATGCCATTAGGCTGTTGTGATACAATGTGAAGCTTGTCTTCATAGAAATAAATTAAATATACCATTATTGATGCAAAGATGTCAGCTCTGCCCGAAGGAGTGAAGGCCATTACAAGTGCATTGAATTTAAGACATAAGGAGTGGAGGGGCTGGGGAGACAGCTCCGTGGCACAAGTGCCTTCCTGCCAGGTGCAAGGTCATGAGTTCAAACCCGAGACCTGCCAAAAAAATAAAAATAAAAAAGACATGAGGTATTTTGAGGGTGTCAAGCAAATGAGCAATACATCTCTCAAACAAAGCCATGGCTAAATGAAAGCAATTGTGTTTATGGTATAATATAAGCAATAAAGCAACAAAAAGGAGCTTATGCTTGAGATAATTCTATACCTCAGATCAGAAATGTCCTCAGAGCGTCCACTACCCAACTCAGTTGTATGGATGTCCGCCACCCGTGGCCTCAGCGGCCTTTCCCCCTTCGTCCCTTCCCTTCAGGATGGAGTTTTGTCAATTGGTTCCAGTGAAATCAGTGGCAGCTCCCCCTCCTACACCCTGAGTGAGCGCGCAGGACCGGGCTCCAGCTTGCACGGGGCCAGGGTGGGGGTGGGGGGACACGACACCTCTGCAGAACTCCAAGTCGGAGCTCTTTGCTCCAGTGAGGGCTAACGCTGAACAAGTGGGATCAGTCTCCTTGGGAACCAGGCCCCCGGAGCTCAAGGGCTGAAGTCACCCCACACCGCTGGGGAGAACGGAGATTTCATATTGTTCTTCCACGCTTGGATTTCACAACATCTCTTAGACAAAGGCCCACCTGAGAGCTACCTTCTTTTTTGTGGCTAAATATAGCAGCAGGATCAAAAGCTGACTTCCTTATTTTATTTTCCTCTTTGTAACATGAACCGTATTCCCTGCAGGACAATCTTACGTCAGGAATGTGCATTCACGCTGAAAGAAATAATTGCGCACCTTTCTTCTCTCTCTTCCTAAACCAATTTCCTGTCACTCACTAGCTCTGAAAATTCAAATAAGACAAATTAATTCCTCACACAATTTATATGCATGGGATCACTACCACCACGGTGCAGCGTTACATCACTAAATGTACACAGCCCCAAAACGTGTTTTATTTTTTACCCTCATCTTTTACCCTGGGCAAACTGCATTCAACCAGCAGAATAATTTTCAACTTAAAATATTAAACATTATGCTGGTTATCTGCAGTTACATGACAACACACTCTGAAACTTAGTGATCAAAACAACAGCTATTTGATGATGTCTGACAGTGGTATGGGTCAGTATTTAAGAGCAGCAATCTAGGGAAACTTCTGTGACACCCGCGCCGTCTGGCCTGGAGGGTCCACCACAGAATCCTTTACGTGGCTGCATCTGTGTTTGCACTACTGGCCTCTGCGTGTCTCTCAAAGAGCCCTCAAGCCTTTCACATGGAGCCTTGGGACTCCTAGATACCGCCGCAAGAAGCTCCTAGGGCAGCTGCCAGGCTCCGTGATGCACAGCCCTAGGAAGCCCAGAGGGTCAGCTTACCACACTTTGTTAGTCAAAGAAATCACAAGGCCCAGCTCAGATATAAGGACAGAGACAGTAGCACCCACCTCTTCATGAAAGAAATACCACAGAACACATTTGGTATGTCTCTGAAATCGTTTTAAATCTGCAGTCATCACCACCCCTCGTCCTGTCTACTTCACGGTTAGACTGCTGAAGAAGCTCAGTCGTGGTTTGGGGGATTTGGCCACACTCTGCACTCGCGGTTGATTGCACCCATCGCCATGATGTCGCTGAACGTGTTTCTGTGGTCCCTGTGCTTCCTGTAAATGGGAGGGAAACACAGAGATTTGAACCAATTTGAGTTTTTTTCTAGTGTATGTTTTCTATATGATTAGCATGTTTAATACTCCTAGAATAACAATATCATAGCCTTACTAACAATATAATTACGGCAGTCACATTTCCTTTTATTGTTTCTCCGCTTCCCCCATTCTCTGGCTTGCCAAACATTTCTGAACAGTCTTCCTCCGTTTTAAGTCAGCTGTTAGCTCATGCCACCAAAGCACAGGTTCCTCTGTTTTCCTTTTTACTTTTTAAAATACTTTCTTCATCTTCAGTTGGGCATGACACACATGCCTGTAACTTCTTGAGGCTGGAGCAGGAGGATCATGGTGAGTTTGAGGCCAGCCTGGGCTACATAGTACGTTCAAAACCACCCTAAATGACATAGCAAGACCTTGTTTCTAAAATGAAATACTTAATCTTTAGCTTTTTCATAACTTTTGAAAACTGAAGTGGTTTAAAGTTCAGAGATGCATTCTGGGAAAGCAGCAGTGCCAGATCCAAGATGGCGGCCAGCAGGAGGCTGATGGACAACCCTCCATATGATAAGGGGGCCTTTAGAATTGAAATCAGCTTTCCAGCAGAGTATACATTCAAGCCACCAAAGATCACATTTAAAACAAAGATCTATCACCCAAACGTTGATGAAAAAGGGCAAGTTTGCCTGCCAGTAATTGGTGCTGAGAACTGGAAGCCAGCAACCAAGTGATCCAGTCCCTCATAGCACGGGTGCATGCCCCCCAGCCTGAGCACGCACTCCAGGCTGACCTAGCTGAAGAATACTCTAAGGACCGTAAAGAATTCTGTAAGAATGCTGAAGAGTTTATAAAGAAATATGGGGACACGCAACCTGTGAGCAGAGACCCCGAGCAGTGCATTCAGACATCCTCAAAGCAGGGCTCTGTGGAAAGTTGACACGTGCCACCACCTGGTGTTCACTTGTGGCAGCTACTAACTTTCTACAGTTTTCTTAATCAAAAGTGATCTAGTAACCTGTAAAGAAAGGATTAAAAATTTCAGATATTCTAAAAAAAAGTAAAATAAAATTCAGAACTTTACCACGAGCACCTGCGGGGAGGCCTCCCGAAGCAGCAGCCCCCTCCCCCTGCTTTCCCCCACAGCCTGTAGGTCATTGCTTTGTTTCATTTGGGTCCTGGCTTATGATCTGCATCTGAGGGACTTTCCCAAGACTGTGATACAATAACTGACACCCACGACTTACAGGCGCAGAGATTAATTTCGCTACGCTATGTTTAGAGGATTCAGTCCACAAGTCAGCTGCCTTCAAGGCCGGAAGGGCTTGGTGGGAGGGTCTAGTGGAGGAAGGCTGCGTGCATCATAGTGACCACAGGGAGGTGGCAGGGAGAGAGAGCTGTACAGCTGGAACCTGCTCCCAGGGACCCGCCCCTAGCCAAACCCCAAGACTGGGTAGCACACTGAGGCTGAACGCATTGAAGGCCCTATTTTGCATGTCTTACAACAAGCACAATGCAGATGATTCCAAGGTTTGTTGCCGTCTCATGCAGTAGGCAGGCCCCCTTGAATCATGGCTACTGGGCACTCTGCTTGACTAGCTGAACACTAGGAAATTCTTTTACAGTTGGCCTAGAGAGAGCTAGGCTCCCTAGGCTTTCTTTCTCAAAGCAAAGTCCTGCATTCTGTACCTTTGCCCTCAAGGCATCTTTCTTACTGTCCTGAAACAAAACACTTCATTTCATTTTAGGGCTAATCTTTTCAGCATCCAAGCCCTCTATGGCCCCAACTTTGCAAGCACTTCTGTCCTGCTAAAACAGCAAACCTTTTTTACATCATTTAATTCTGTAGTTTGCTCCTAATTCTTGTTGTTGATCATGTTAAAAGCAGCAAGCACTGCCGTGGGAGGCACAGTGAGCCTTGGTGAGCCTCAGGAGCTTTGGCAAACTTCTTGGGAAGGGACTCCACTCCTCAGCCCACCACTGTCATGGGAGCAATTGTGAGCATGGCAGAGCCTTGGGTGCTGCAAGGAGCTGCTCAGGATGAAAGAAGCTCCACACTCAACCCAACCTCCCCGCCCCCATCACTAGAGTGGCAGGGCACTTTGTGAACCTAGGTGAGCCACGTGGGAGGGGAGAAATCCTACCCACTGAACCCTCCCATCCAGGGAGTCTTGGTCTGGAAGAACCCTGGTGTCTGACCTATACTCCTATACTGTGTGTGTGGGGGGGGGGGGGCACAACCAACACAGGAAGTGCTGGGGACATGACAACTGTCTTGTCTAAATGAACCCAGAGTAGATCCACTCTAACAAGGAGAAACATTTTGCACATAAACTCCCAACTTACAGTTGGCTCTGTTATATAACTATAGACTTTGTCTCTATGGCCTAAAATATAAAATCAATACTTAACACAGTTGGTCACCTTCTAAATTGGAGTTATTACTATTTGTACTACTGTAGCTAGGATGTCATATCTGCTGTACTCAGTTGTTCTCCCTTGTATGACAATATTGGAAAGTTCTGAGATAATAACTTCACTACAGTCCTACACCAAAGACTAGATACTGAGCCAAACAGAAACCAACCTCTCACTCACTCACTTAATTGGGAAGGTCTGATATCAGGACAGACCCAAACCAAGGATTTCCTACACACAGAAAATATACCTAAAGTACAGACTATTCCTGTAAAGGCCTTGATATTAGTGATATAGCTATCTACTACCAAAACTCACAAGGATTACCATAGAAAACAATTTTTTTAGAAATCTTTGAAATAGAAAATATCAAAACAAATAACAAAATGCAATCTCAGACCACCAGCCCACCTACAACAAGTCCAAGAGACATAAACATAGAAAAAGTTGGATGTTACACACTTAAAATTTCTGAAATGATAGCAGATGAAGTAAAGAAACAACTCCATGGGGTAATAGAATAAACAAGATATAAAAATGATGGAAACCTATAATCTGTATATAATCTATATGAAACAGATTCCAAGAGATTACAGGAAATTAAAAATTCCATTGAAATATGGCAAAGCCACTGGAATGAAACAGGATAGAATTTCAGACCTTAAAGATAGCATTGAACCTAGTGAGCCTTAAAGGAAAGATCTCTTAAAAATAACAAGGAACCAGGAAACAACAATTCAACAGCTGCAAGATGATGTAAGGAAAAGCAATATAAGAATGCTAGGTGTCAATGACAAAGCTGGAGTCTGCATAAATGATACAAAAAGACTACTTGAAGAAGTAATAGCAGAAACTCTGCAAAACATGAGGAAAAGATTGTGACCTACAGATAAGTAATGCATACAGAGCTCCAATTAACCATAACCAAAATATGTCTACACCCAGACATATAATATATTCTGGAAACTTAGTACATGAGCAGGTTATTAAAAGCTGTTAGAGAAAACAAACAGATCACCTATAAAGGAAAGCCCTCCAGAATAATGGCAGATTTCTCTACACAAGCCATCAAGTAGACCTTGGAATGAAATATTTCAGATCCTGAAAGAAAACAACTTCTAACCCAGATTGATACATCCTACAAAACTATCTTTCAAAATTAATGGATAAATAAGATACTTCCACAACAAATAACACCAAAACAAGTTAACGTCCATCAAACTAACCCTATACAGAGTACTGAAAGATAGTCTAGAAAAAATAAAAACAACCACAATTCCCAGAACAGCAATACAAAAGAACCACCAAGCAGGACAAAAAATTAAAAGAGGGGAAAAGTAGGAAACCAACAGCAGGAAAATAACACAACAAAGATAAGCCAATACACATCAGCTATAACAATTAATATGAGTGGCCTGAATGCATGAAACAGACTGGCAGAGTGTATCAAGGAATAAAATCCAACAGTACATTGTATAAAAGAAACACAGTTAACTTAAAAGAAAATTCATAGGCATAAAGTCAAAAGATGGAAAATAATAGTCAATGCACCAGGAACCCAGAAAAAGCAGTGGTAGCTGTTCTGTTTGCGGACACTGTGACCTTCACACAAGGAATGTTCTAATGAGATAAGGAAGATAGCTAAATACTTGTTTGGGGAAAACTTCAAGAGGAAGAGATAGCGACCATAAATATATATGTACCCAACGTAGGAGCACCCAGCTATAAGAGACGAGGTTTAACAGACACGAAAAATCAAATGAACAATAACACAATTGTAGTGAGGGACTTTAACACTCCATTATCACAAACAGATAGACCAACTAGACAAAAAATCTGCAAAGAAATAACAGAAGTGAACCAAAACTTGTAAACAAATGGACTTAGCAGACCTTTATACAATGTTCCAACCAAAAACATTAGAGCTCACATTCTTCCCAGATGCACATAGTACAATCTCCATAATCGACAAAATACTATCCATAATATACTATCCCATAAGACATGCTTAGGTAAGTGCAAAGGGGCTAAGGTTATCCCATGCATGTTATCTGACCATAATGCAATGAAATTTTCTGTGATCAGGGGTCACCAAAAAAAATTAAACTACCTAAAAACAAACGAAAATGCGGATACAACTTACTAGAACATGTGAGATGCAATGAAAGCAGTCCCAACAGGGAAATTTATAGTAGTAAATTCTCTCCTCAGGAAAACAGAATGGACCCAAATAAAAAAATCTTATGCTGTACCTCAAACTCCTATAAAGAAAAGAGCTAGTCAAACACAAAGAAGGAAGGAAATTATAAAAATCAGGGCAGAAATTAATGCAATGGAGATTAAGAAGACAGTATCAAGTATTAGTGAATCAAAGAGTTGGTTCTTTGTAAGAATAAATAAATTGATATACTCCTAGCCAACCTTATCAAAAAAATAAAGAAAAAAATCAAATTCATGAAATAAGAAATGGAAAGAGTGAAATCACAGTGGAACACATAGAAATTCAGAAGATCATCAATGCCCTACACACAAAATAGTTACTCTCATAAAATGGAAAACACAGAACAAATGGACTGACTCCAGGATACATATGAATTACCAAAACTGAATCAAGGACATATGAATACTCTGAATAATTCTATATCAGTCAATAAAATTGAAAACATAATTAAAGATTTACCAACAAAGAAAAGCCCAGGTCTTGATGGATTCGCAACTGAATTTCTACAAGAAATTTAGAGAGGACTGATGTTAACCCTTCTCAAACTCTTCACTGAAATTGAAAGGGAAGCAAATCTCCCAAACTCATTCAGGTAGGAAAGTATTACTCTGATATCAAAACCAGAGAAGGACCCAACCAAAAAGGAAAACTACAGGCCAATCTCCCTAATGAGCATGGATGTGAAATTTCTCACTAAAATATTAGCAAAAAAATGCAGCAAATCATCAAGAAAATTACACACCATGGCCAAATGGGATTCAACAGGGCAATGCAGGGATGGCTCAATATATAGAAACTAACAATTGTAATACACCATATCAAAAGATAAAAATCACAAGATCATCTCAATACATGAAGAAAAAGCTTTTAATAAGTCCAACTCTCATTCATAATAAAACCCTAAGGAAAACTGAAATAGACTGCCTTTACCTCAATCTGGTAAAAGTCATCTATGACAAACTAACAACCAAAATTATATGAAATGGACCAAAACTGAAAGTTTTCACTTTAACATCAGGAACAAGGTAAAGATATCCACTCTCTCCACTCCTGTTCATTATAGTTCTGGTAATATTAGCCAGAACAGTTAGACGAGAGAGAGGAATAAAAGGAATAAGGATAGGAAACAAAGAAGCAAAATTATCATTATTAACAGATGACATGATACTCTACGTTGAAGAACCCTAAACTCCACCAAAAGAGCTCTAGACTTCATAGTTCAGTTTACTAGGATAGCTGGATACAAAGCCAACACTCAAGAATTAACAGAAAGTGTGGGCATGGTGGCACGTGCCATTAATCCCAGCATTTGGGAGGCTGAAAACAGGAGGATCACAATGCGTCTAATTTGTGTAGTGAGAACCTGTAGACCCTGTACTAATTACATAAAAAAAATTAATAGCATTCAGGTACACAACAACAAACTCACTGAAAGAGAAATTAGGGAAACGGTACCTTTTGCGATAACACCCCAAAAATTTATATATTTGTGAATCAATCCAGCAAAGGAAGTAAAAGATCTATATGATGAAAAGTATAGTACTCTGAAAAAAGAGATCAAAGGGAATTTCAAAAAACTGAAAGATATTCCTTGTTTGTGGGTAGAAAGAAACATTAAGAAAACAGCCATAATCCCAACACTGTTACACAGATTTCATGCAATCTCAATCAAAATACCATTACTATAACTCACAAATCTAGAAAAAAAATTCCTAAAATTCATCTAGAACCAGAAGAGATCTGGCATAGAAAAATCAAGCCTGGGTATCAAAGGAAAGTCAGGCGGCATCACAATCCCTGATTTGAAATTGTACTATAAAGCTACTGTGACAAAATCAGCATGGTACTGGCAAAAACAAAAGCCATACCTGAGGATCAATGGAACAGATTGGAAGATGCAGACACAACTATATACACACTCAGCCACATTATCTTTGACAAAGGGACCAAACAGTCTCTGGGGGAAGGATAGCCTCTTTATAATGGTGCTAGAAAGCCTGGCTTATCATGCACACAAAATTAAAACTAGACCCATGTCTATTATTGTACACTAAAGTCAAAATGGATCAAAGATGGAAATATGAAAATAGAAACACTAAATCTACTCGCAGAGAAATTATGTAGAAATCCTAAAGACATACGGCAAAGCAGAGTTCATGAACCAAAACCAAGCTTCATGAGAAATATTTCAAAGAATCAACTGGGATCTCATCTCACTGAGAAGTTTTTGCACATTAAAAGAAATCACTGGACTGGCCAGATGGCTCAGTGAATCAAAGCACCTGCTTAGGCAGATGTGGGGAACCGGGTTGATGCCCTGCATGTCATGTCGGCCCAGACCCCACCCCCGGGGTGTGTTGAGACTGCAATTGACACTGGGCATGGTGATGTGCACCTGTAATCCCAGCACTTGAGAGATTTAAAACAGGAGGATCACGACAGTCCAATCTGTGTAGTGAGACCCTGCAGACCCTGTACTAAGTACACTTAAAAAGGAAGTAAATCACCAACAGAGCAAAAAGAAAAACTACAAACTGGGGAAAAAATTTATCCAATTATCCCTTGGACAAAGGACTTTTATCTAGAACATATAAGGAATTTCTTAAAATCAAGCCCCCAAAATGTAAAAACTCAGTCCACAACAGGGCATTTGAGATGAATACACATTTCTCAGATGAAGAAATACAAATGCAAATAAATATGTGAAAAAAATATTCAACATCATTAGTCATTTGAGCAATGCAAATTAAAACAATACTGAAATTCTATCTCACTCCAGAAAGAATGGTTATCATCAAGAAGTTAATAATAAATAATTATTAATAATTTGAAACCCAGTGCAATTTATCATCACTAAATCTTGAAAAGTGCAAATTATCATCACTAAATCTTGAAAAGAACCCAAATGCCCATCAATTGAGAAATGAATTTAAAAAGATGATTTTTTTTTCTTTTTCTTTCTTTTTTTTTTTTATTTTAGGGAAGGGTCTACAGGGTGTTCTGGGTCTCACTACTAAATCAGACTCATAGTGATCTGCCTGTTTACAGCCTCCCAAGAGCTGGGATTACAGGGACACCACCACGCCCAGTCTCAATTGCCATCTCAGCGTGCCCTGGGGGCGGGGCCAGCATGTCAGGCCTGGGAATCAAACCCTAGCCCCTACTCCTGCTTGCAGATACTTTAATCCACTGAGTTATTTGGCCAGCCCAAAGATGGTATTTACAAAGCAGTATTAAAATCAGGTGTAAAAAAAGATAAACTCAAGACCTTTATAGATAAATGAATGCAACTAGTGACCATACTCATATGTGAAATTAACCAGACCCCCATGTGGAAACATCATATTGTCTCCCCAGTGTAAAAACCTGCAAAAGTAAATAAAATCCAAAAGGTGCAATAGATATTGCAAAAGAAAAACAAACTGCTCAAAAGGAAAGAACAAGTGGGATGTGAGGGAAAGGAAAAAAGAAAGAAAGAAAGAAGAAGGGGAAATATATATTCACACAGGATAGTTAAGATCATCGTACAGGGTCAGGGAGATAGCTTGGCAGTCTATGTGCCTGCCTGGCAAGTGCAAGGACCTGGGTTCAATCCTCAGTACAGCATGCCGTGCAAGCCTGAACCCTGGTGCGCCGTGCTGAGCACGGCGTGGTGCAGAAACCTGTAATCCCAGTGCTAGGGAGACTGAGACAGGAGGATCATTACAAGTCCAAGCGGCATACAGAGACCCTGTACCGAATAAATAAATACGTAAGAGATTAAAACAATTGAAATTAAAAGACAATTGCACTCCTAATTTTTATTGATTTATTGACGGTAGCAGTTAATCCTTCAATTTCTTTTGATCAATTTTACATGTCTATCTGGTAATCTGAAC
>PVKN010010912.1:0-22269 GCA_004027915.1 Capromys pilorides
CACCACGACAGCAAGGTAGCACCGTGTGGGAGTGGGTGGCGAGGGCTAGGGGCGGGGGCCAGGCCTGTGTCAGGGCGCTTCTGGGACTGGGAGCCAGACCTTCCCTGGTGACAACGGAGATGGAGGGGGAGGGTAGGAGCGAGGGGAGAGGCAGGGACTCCTTCCTGGAGGTTCAGGGTGAGAGTCTGGGGGCTCGAGGTGTTAGTCGTGCTTTTGACGTGCAGACAGGCTTCTGGAAGTGTAGAGAGTGGGGAATTTAGGGTCCTAGCTGATCCTAGTTCTCTGGGAAAGTGCTGGACTGGGTTAGGGGCTGGCAGGAATGTCAGAGGTGGGGATTACCTTTACCATGGTAACAAGGTAGGACTTGCGTAGGTTGTGGGAAGGAGTAGAGAGAGAATGAGGACGTTTTTAAGGGACTTGAGAGCACTGGTTTATTTACCAAAGCAATCAGCAAGGCAGCTGTGAGCCCTCCCTGATTCTGAGTCCCTGTATCTCGACGCTGTTGAGGGTTGGTGGATTGTGAAATACATGGGTTGGGGGAGAGAATGGCCAAGAGGTGGGCAGAGGCCCCTAGAGGGTGCCCAGGGTTCACATGGGCACCTTGGGATAACATGGGCGTGCAGGAGTCAGGACACGGGAAAAGAAAGGCAAGGGGAAGGAGAAGAAGAATGGTGGGGGTAGTGTGTGCTCTGGTGGGTCTCCCCTCCAGAGGGGTCCTGGGACATTCTCTAGAACTTGGGCTCGGATTTTACCTTCCCTTTCAGTGGTCTGGCCTCTTAGGTGTGAGAGGCCAAGTGGGATATAGGTTTGAAGGAGAGGGAGAAGGGGAAGGCAGGAAACTCTGAGTTCAGGGATATTAGAGCATAATTGGTAGTAAGATTCCTTTCCCACTCTTGAGTCCAAAGTGAGCAACAGAGGAAAGGGAAGGAAGGAGATTTTGGTGCCTCATCCAGTTTATCTTTTCTAATATGAGGTATTGAAGTTATGGTGATAGAGAAGGGCAGGGTTTGGTGATGTTACACTTTGGGGTGTGTCAGAGGCTTATACTCATTCTCCAGAACAGGAGTATATATCTAAAACTAAGCATGTAGGGGGCAGGGACCAGGAATAGGGGTGCAGGTGAGGCGCTTTGGGAGGAAGAAAGTCCAAGGGTTGCTAGGAGCTTGGAGAGAGACCCTAAAATCCCTTTGGACTGTTAACATTTTCTGTGCTTCTCACATCACAAGATGTGTACACAAGAAGCACCAAAGGAGACAGTTAAGAATAGATTCTAAAAGCCAAATGTGGTGGCACACCCCTGTAATGGTAGCCCATGGAAGGCTGAGGCAGGAGGAGCACCATGAGTTTGAGGCCAGCCTGAGCTACATAGTGAAGGTCTCTCTCTCTCTCTCTCTCTCTCTCTCTCTCTCTCACACACACACACACACACACACACAGTCTACATGTTTCCTAACTCTTCAGCCAGAGCAGAGTCCCAGATAGCATCTATCACTTTACCCACATAAATCCTCCCTAGTGAGCTAACCCCAAGGTGCCTATGGAAAGAGCAGCAAGGTGCTGGGAAAGAATTAGCTGTCAGGTTGGGGGAGCCCGAAGAAAAGAAGAAGGTCCGATCTGTTCAGTGGGTCAACCTTGGGGCACAGGAGGGACGGTTGGTGAGACATGATGGAGAGAGGACTGCAACTGGTGACCAGGGGTGCCAGGAAGCCAGGCTGGGGGCCCAGACTCTTCGGTAGCAGCTGGTCCTTTGCAGCTGGGGTTCCAAGAGTGGGAGCTGGAGGAGAAGGCGGCTGAAGCCTCGAAGGATCCCTTCCCTGCAAGTGCTGACCCCTGCTAAGGCCAAGGAGGAGAATGAAGGAAGAGTACTGGGAGGGGGAAAGCTTGTAAGGAGGGGTGGCCTGAGGCAAATAGGGTGTGGAAGGGCCATGAGAGAAAGAAAAAACAGCAAACCAAAGGCTGCATGCATTAGGACTGATTCCATTGCCATGCTGTAGGTTCTTGTGTGTCCAGCCTTGATCCTGTTGACGTTTCTCAGATGAGAAGTAGAGGGGTGCTAAGGGACCTTGGAGGGAAGCTGGGCTTGGGGTCTGCAAAGTAGGCAGGCAGGAACCCAGAATGGTAAAGGTACAGAGACACACGCAGGTGCCGGCCCAAAGAGACAGTGTTGGGAATGCAGGGGATCGCTGCTTAGGTGGCCCTTGGTTCTTCTCCTACCCCCTGCCCTTTAACTTCCCACAGTGCCCCAAATGTCAGGTCTCAGTGGGGAGTGAGCATGCTCCGGGGGGCCTTCTTTATTTCCTCTGGAGCTCACTCTCCCCATCCCTTGGCTCCCCACTGGCTGCCATTTCTTTCCCACTTCCTTTGGGGCTCCAGCAGCTTCTGAAATGTCATATTTCAGCAGGGGAGACCCACGACTCGCTGCCTCTCTCCTCCACCTAGCTTCTCTCCTGCTTTCTGAATTGCTTACTTTGCTGAGCTCTGTGTCTTTGTTCTAGGCGTCTGGTTTCTGGAGAGTTCCATTCTATTTATTTTCCCATTCTTTCCTTCTGTTAGAATCTTTGCTATTTCTAACCTTGTGTTTTCCTAATGGGTCCTATCCAGTGGTGGAGCCCAGCAGGAGGGGTTGGGGGTGCAGAGCAGACCCCTTATTGGTTTCATTACTGTTCTGTACTTATCAGTAGCCCTGAAAAGAGAGGAATGTGGTGGTGCATGCCTATAATTCCAGCACTAAGGAGGCTGAGGCAGGATTGTTGCGAGGTTGAGTCCAGCCTAAGCTACAGTGTAAGCTCAAGACCAGCCTGAACTGCATAGCAAGATGCTGTCTTAAAAAGACAAAAAGGTCGGGGGAGGGTTCTGGTTAGCTTAATGGCTTAAACACTTGTACAGAAAATCCCAGTTAGGCACAGGGGGTGGCATTTCGATCCCCACCCCCACCCTTAAGGCAGTATGAGCCTCCCTCCCCCCCTCCCCCAAAAAAAATTTTAAAAAGATGGGGAGAGGGAGTTTACAGAGGCAAAGGAACACTTTCATAATCAGCTTTGAGAAGGCTGTGTGGGAATCTGGTGATGTTTGGTGGGTGAAAAGGGTGGGGAGCAGGGAGGTGGGCCTGCGGGTGTCTGAGGATGAGTGGAAAAAGGTGATGGTGTGTGGGTTAGTACTGAAGGAGGCATGTGCTGGAGGGGAAAGGGACAAGGAGTCAGACGAAGATGGAAGGGAATTTAGTGACAGGAGAAACAAACCTGACAAGAGAAGATGTCAGGAAGGAAGAGAATTCTGTAACTGAAAAGGAGAGTAACTGAGGAAGGAACTAGATTGTCTAGGATGATGAAGCACTAAGGATTACTAGGAGAAGGGGGCCCTGGTGTAGCCTGCCTTGTCCCCTCCTTCCTCACCCAGTGTGACCCAGGCCAAGCCACCAAGTACTTGTATGAGCTGCTCTACAATGACCCCATCAAGATCATCCTTATGCCTGGCTGCAGCTCTGTCTCCACACTTGTGGCTGAGGCTGCCCGGATGTGGAACCTCATTGTGGTAAGCAGGCCTGAGAGGGCCACAAGGTGGGTTGTGCCCTTTGGGTTGTACTAAGTGGGGGTGGTGGGTTTATGTTTAAGAGGGCAGGGGAGAGGAGCGCACATCAGGATTGAGAGCGCTTATTGGCCTCGGCGTAGAAGCAGCCCGATCTGGTTCCTCATCAGAAGGAACTGAAGTAAATCAGACAGAGCACGCTGACTGGGAGAGCTGGGTCACTTTCTAGACCCACCTTTCTTAGGACGCAGGGAGGGAGGTTGAGAGAAGGAGGAGAGCTAGCCCCAGAAGCAAAGAAAAGAGTTAAAGGAGCTCTGGGCAGCCTCAGGAACCCACCACGGACATCGGACATCAGACATCATTTGTCCTGTCCTTGGCCCTCTTAGCTTTCTTATGGCTCCAGCTCACCAGCTCTGTCAAACCGGCAGCGTTTCCCCACATTCTTCCGAACTCACCCATCAGCTACGCTGCACAACCCCACCCGTGTGAAACTCTTTAGAAGATGGGGCTGGAAGAAGATTGCTACCATCCAGCAGACCACAGAGGTCTTCACATCGGTGAGAAGGGACTGGGGGCAGGATACAAGGGGCATCCACTCTAGGTCCTGTGGGCAGATATGAGAAGGGATTCAGTTTGGTGGGAAATCTCAATTTTATTTAAATCAGAGAACACATTCCAAGTGAGTGAATTATATGTTCTTTCTGTAGCTAGGGGAAAAGGGAGTGGAGTTTTGGGGATCCTCTCTTTTATTTTATAATCTTATATTCCTGTTGATGCTCTGCTCCCCTGACAGGTAGGCTTAAAGTGACTCTGTTCTATTAAGTAGGTACAATCCCAAGTTGAGTCAGGAGGACAAAGGGAATAGGAGACAGTACCCTGGCAACACAGGTGGGGCAACAGGGGTGTGAATGGCAGTGGAGGGGAAAGGGAGTGAGGCAGTTGGAGAGAAAGAGGCAGGCCGGACACGCACACATAGGTCTCGTAGACACAGATGCCCAGCGGGCCAAGAGCAGTGAAGGGACGGGAGACTCGAAGTACAGAGGAAGACATGGCTTGGTACCCGAAAAGGGCAGGCTGCCGCCTCTCATCTGTATTCCTCGCTCACGTGTGCAGTGGCTTTTCATCTTCCTTCCTCAGTGTTTCTGCCGTTCTGTGAACCTTTTATCTGCCTGCCCTTTGCCCTTGAGTTGTGTCCTGATGTTTTTTCCAGCCCCTGCCTCTTTTGTGGCTCTGTGTTCCCCTCAACAGTAGGGTGAATCTGGTGGCTTCCCTGACACGACTCACTTGGATGCTGCTTCTGAACTCACCTCACCTAGGGGGAGAGCTGTTGGAGGCCAGCTCGAGCCCTGCTCCAGTGCTCTGAGTGTATGGTCTCTACTTAATGTCCCTGTTTCCCCCGTCATGCACCCTGTGTTTCTCACTCCCATTGTAGACCCTGGACGACCTAGAGGAACGAGTGAAGGAGGCTGGAATTGAGATTACCTTCCGCCAGAGTTTCTTCTCGGATCCAGCCGTGCCCGTGAAAAACCTGAAGGTGGACTGCCTGGGCGTAGGGGGCTGAGCCTGCAGAAAGGCAGCTGGGGAGCAACATTTGCTGTATGGGGAGAGGGCACAGCTCTGGTCCTGTGGGGCAGCAGTGTCTTGGGAAGATAAGCTCTGTCTTCCAGCTGGTGTTCACCCACTGCCCATTGCACAGGACCCTGCACTAAGCACTTGGGTGTGGGAAAGCAAAGCTTTGAGGACCCAGGCACCTTTACGAACTCTGTTTCTGTTTTCACCTGTAGCGCCAGGATGCCCGGATCATCGTGGGACTTTTCTATGAGACTGAGGCCCGGAAAGTTTTTTGTGAGGTAGGGTTGGGGTCTGTGGGGTCCGAATGGACTCTGCCTTGGTGCTCTTCTGGGCTGTCCTTCCTGTGTCTCTGCTGAAATTGATAGCAAATGACTGAGGTGATGATTCACGTGATCCTCTCTGACTCCACCCTTTGTACCTGTTCTTTCATGCACACACGTGGCACACACCTCTGTGTGCACACACATGGCCATGTGCAATATGCAATATTCTCTTCCCTCTTTTGATTTCTTGGATAGCTCGTGAATCCAGTCATTCCTGGCTGTCTGACCGGGCACTCAGAAAAAGCAGGGTTAGGCATGAACTTAGAAGGAAGGCTGTTGAACCCCTTCTATTATCCAATTTGAAGGCTTCTTAATGCTGCCGTTAGTGTGGTTCCTGAGAGTCTTACTAGTGTCCAGTGATAGAACACAGTGATAGAACCATACCCCAGTCCTCCCCATTGTCTGTGTGCAGGTGTACAAGGAGCGGCTCTTTGGGAAGAAATATGTCTGGTTCCTCATTGGGTGGTACGCTGACAACTGGTTCAAGACATATGACCCGTCCATCAACTGCACAGTGGATGAGATGACTGAAGCCGTAGAGGGCCATATCACCACTGAGATTGTCATGCTGAACCCTGCCAACACCCGCAGCATTTCCAACATGGTGAGAATGTGGGGCTGTGGAGGTGGAGGGGATGGTGGAGGAGACGGGGAGAGTTTGGGGAGAAGGGAGAGCGTGTGGAGTTTGAATGCCTAGGAGGGGAGGTGTCTGTGTCCCTGTGGACTTGTTTATGTCGTCTCCTGTGGATTCTACCTCTGCTCTGAGTTCCTTGGGCAGGAGAGAGAGAGGAGGGTGGTATATTCAGCAGGCCCTGATCAGTGGAAGGGCTGTTACCATGGAAACAAGGAGCCGTCAGAGAGGGAGCAGCTTTAATGATAATGTAGATGCTTGTATGTGCAAGCACACCTTTACCAGAGTGTTATTCCTGGGCAAAAACATGTTTTATTTTTTTGGCAACTTACATGGGTACCTCAGGAGTTGCTTAATATTCATTCTGGCTGGTACAAAATTAGCTTGGATTCTGATTTTTTTTCAAGTGATTCTTTTTTTAGAATTTTAGATGTAGAAGAGACTTTTGAAATAATTTAGCCCCAGATAGTCAGCCAGTGATAGACTTGGAGCTAGAAGACTGAGGCAGCCCTGCAGATTGGGGGCACAGGTAGGTATATGGTGGGCAGGGGAGGCCTCTAATATGGGATCCAGGCGACTCATTGGGAGACCTGTGTGTGTGCCCTTACCCCATGCGTAGGGCCGGGTCTGGAGGAGCTGCTTTTCAGAGCATGCTGGGATGGGAGATACTAGTGGTAAAGCCCCAAAATAGTGTACTTAGAAAGGATTTAGTGACAGTTGATTTTATGTGGTAAATTGAGAGATTTTAGTGGAACTAAATAGAATATGATAATGGATTTCTCGTTTACCTCTTATAAGCTGCAAAATCAGGGTTTAGGTATTTAGTGGCTCTGCTGGAACCTGAGTCCCAAAGTGTTCTCCCCCATTATTTTCTACAGAAAAATATGAAGTACCTGGTAGAAAAACTTGCCACCACATCCTCAACCCTTGACAGCTTTGAGTGAGGGAGAAATAAGAATTGGGAAGTGGAGGCCGGTGAGATGGTTCAGTGGTCTAAAGTGCCTGCTTAGGAGGGCTCAGGCAACTGTGGGGACTGCAGT
Organism: Capromys pilorides; assembly: GCA_004027915.1. NCBI lineage: Eukaryota > Metazoa > Chordata > Mammalia > Rodentia > Capromyidae > Capromys > Capromys pilorides. Next base: position 7,092 of record PVKN010010912.1, read on the forward strand.
TCGATCCCCGGCACCACATGCTGCGCCAGCGCCACCACCAGGGCAGGCTGAGCCAGCCACAAAATGAATAAATAAAGAAACAAACAAACACAACAAGCAAACAAATTAATAAATAAATAAAATTTAAAAAAAAAAAAAAAAAAAAAGAATTGGGAAGTGGTCATTGGTTCTAGCATGGATTCTGATGAAGGGTTGCCTGCCATGTGGACTCTGATCATAGGTTCTTCTCAGATGTTTTGTAGGGACTATCTCTGTGTTTAATCTGTTTGTGTTGAAAAAACTGATGAAAAGGATTCTGGAAGGCTCCTGAGACATGAGCCACCCTTTAGAACTGGAGAGTAGTAAGAAATCCTAGCTGGGTTTTGAGACCAGGACCTGCCAGCTGTGGCTTCTGTCTTCTAACAGGAAGCAGGAGGAGCCCAAAAGAAAGCCAGGGATTTCTTTGAGGGATGCTTGGGCTTTTGAGGAAGATATAGTAGGCTTTCTTTGTGGCTCTTGGTCTCTAGACATCAATGGAGCCTGTCTTTGAGGCCCCAGGGTTTATAGTGACACCTGCCTAAAATGCCAGGTGGAGAAACCAAAATTTTCCAGTTGAGGGTGGAAGAAGCCTTAACTGACCGTAAGGGTTACGGATGAATCAAGTAGAGCTAAAAGAACTGAATCAGAAGCAGGAGCTAGAGGTAGGAGGGCAGGGCCATTCTCAGACTTCATAGGAAAGGTCCATCATTACTTTGATTAGGAGTGTTCAACCTTGGCTGGCTCAGAGCTGCCTAGAAAGGCAGTCAGCATCCAGAGCCCCAGGCCTTTTTCCTGGAAGTTCTGGTTCGTAGATGAGGGTGCTGTGACCTAGATGAAGAGTGAGATTCTGAGAGAGGGTGATAGAGATTAAGAAGAACAAGATGCAAAAGCTGGGTCTAGGTGGGACTTCTCCAATGGAGAGGTGGCAACACATCACAAACCCAGCCTTTTATTTAATGTAGTTTTAGGACAGGGTCTATAGGGTCTCACTACACAGCTTGGACTGTAGTGATCCTCCTGTTTTCAGCCTCCCAAGTGCTGGGATTTCAGGCACATGCCACCATGCCCAGTCTCAGTTGCAGTCTCAGCCCTGGGGGTGGGGTCGGTGCGGCACACTGTGGATTGAACTCCGGTCCTTGCGACTGCCTAAGCAGGCTCTTTAGTCCATCTGTCTGGCCGGCTGTCCAGCCTTTTTATTTATATAAAGTAAAAAAAGGAGAGGAGTGCACAACAGGGTCGAGAGTGCAAGCTCTCAGTGCTTTGTTGAGAACAGTGAAAGCCAGAACTCTAAGAGCCACCTGTGCTGTAGCTAACAAGGAAGAAGACCAAGGCCAGACAACATCTGTTGAGGTGCTACTAAGGTGGAGGTCAACATTTTTATGCTGTCTGCCTCTGGCATGCTGTGTTTTTGGGACTGGCTTTGTTCTGATCTCAAGGAGTTTGCCAACCTCCAGCTCAGCCACTCCCCACGGTAGGGTAGGCCTGAGAATTTAAGGTTCTAGAAAGTTCCTAGGGATGCTCATGGTATCGCCCAAGGGATCACACTATTCAGGGGAGTGGCTTTCAACTCAAAGTTGTAGTGTCTTGAGGTGGGAGACATTTTTGGGTGGGAGTTTGGGGATCGGACAGGTGCTCCTATTGTCCAGTGGGTAGAGAAAAAGGATGCTTCTTTGCCGGTAGTTCACAGCTCAGCCCTGATAACAGAGTTGTCCTGCCTAAATTGTCAGTGCCCTGGAGCTGGAGGAGCCCTGGGGTAGAGAAAGCTCTTTGGGGACCAGATATAGAAGTGGAGTTTGTTACAGTGGTTTGGAGAAGTCTAGCTGCGGTGTAGAGGGAAGGTAGGAGGTAGTGTACCTGGAGGTGACCATGTGACACATCCTGATTGGGTGGAGGCTCTGTCAGACCATGATGAAAGCCAACTACAAAGCTAGGTCAGGACATGTTAGGTAGCTGATGAGCATCCACTTCACAGGTAGAAGGACAGGACCATTAAAACAATTAGGACCATAGATTTGCTGTTGACTAATCAATTTCTGCAGATTGTGAAATTTTCATTTTTAATTTTACTTAGCAGCATGGTAGAATTTCTCTGAAAATTTGTAACCTTTTTTAAAATTTTAATTGTTATTTTACAATAATTAACGTATTGCATAATGTCTTTGTCATAGTTGTTCAGAATACAAGATGCAGACATGGTTTTTTGTCTAAACATCATTAGTACAAAAATTTGTAATCTCTTTTTGGGGCAAGGTTATTTTTTCCTAACTTTAGTCACTATGTGGGACATGGTGCTCCTGTTGGCCAGGTGTGTTAGAGGTGGTAACCTGGAACGAGCTAGGAGCGTGAGTCTGTGCAGCAGATGATATCACACGAAGCACATGAGTTCCTTCCCATCTGAGTGGTTTCCTGTTGCCGTCTTCACTTTGAATAGAAACTAGATAGACTTATAGCCAGAAGGAGCGTCAGCTTAGCTGCTGTCTGGGAGCAGGGGCTTTGGGAGAGAGGCAGTTCAGTGCACAGAACCATGCAGGAGCCTGGGAGAGATGGACTTCACAAGTGCCAACCCAACGGTGTAAATTCCAGCAGGTTACCTTGCTTCTATGACTCAGTGCCTTTATTTCTAAAATAGGGATAATTGGCCAAGTGCGATGGTGCACACCTGTAACCACAGCAGTCAGGAGGCCGAAGCAGGATTGTTAGGAGGTTGGCCAGCCTGAGCTGCATAGTGGGACCCTGTCTCAAAAAGACAGTAAAGGGTGGGAGGGTAATAATTGTATCCATTTGTGAGTTGTTCATTAAACACATCCATATATATAACTTAAAGTGTGTGACACACAGTAAGGACAATATAAATGTTAGCCATTGTCATTCTGTGTAGGGAAGGATTTTACTGAAATGACTCAACATAATGATTAGGAGGAGTTAATAATTTGAAAGAACATAATGTGATCAAGGTTTTGATTTGATGTTTTGAGTGGAGTTGGAATGTGAGGAAAAAGTGAGGTTAGCTTCAGATACTTGGACCTTTTTTTGAGACAGTCTCACTGTGTAGCCTAGGCTGGCCTTGAACTTGTGATTCTTCTGCCTTAGCCTACTGAGTGCTGAGATTACGGTTGTATGCCAGTATTCCTGGTTTGTAACTTACTTTATACTTGGTATTTTTTGTTTTAATTTTACATTCTGTTTTTTAAACATTGCTTTTATTTTTATTTTATTATTTTTTAGATAGTATCACTATGTAGTTCAGGCTGTTTTTGTTTTTTTTTTTTGAGACAGAGTCTTGCTGTGTAGTCCAGGCTTGGCCTTGAACTCTGTGTGTAGCATAAGATGGCCTTAAATGTGCAGTGATCCTCTTGCCTTAGCCTTGTGAGTTCTGGGATTATAGGAGTACACCCCATACCCAGCTTTCAGCATTTTATGTGTTATTTCATCTTTATACAAACTTTTTTTGTTTGTGTGGTTTTTTGGTTTTTTTGGGGGGTGGGTGGGTATGTGTATGTATTCCCTTTGTGGGCGCCCTGTGCCGAGAACCACATGAAGCCGTAGCTGGTGTTGAAGATCTCTGGCGTGCGGAACACGTACAGTTCACTGATGCCTGGTGTGGGACGTGGACTCGCCCACTTTCCAGCCTGACATGTCCTTCGTGACGATGGCCTCCTCCTCCAGGTTCTCCTGCATCATCTGCAGGACCCTGTGGTCCTGCTCAGCTTGGAACAGTGGTATCATTGCGACATGGGCCTCCATTTCCTCGATCTGTGAGCGCCGGCGCTCACTATTCCACTTCATCGTGTTCCAGTACCTGTAGAACAAGGTTGTGAAGCCCAAGGCGAGCGTGCTGTAGCCTGACGGTCCTCGGCGCGGCAGGGTACGCTTGCAGTCAATGGGGCTGTAGCCCTGGCGCTGCTTCACCTTCGCTGCCGCCATCCTTGCAGACCCCCTGCCCCACCCCGTGTGGTTTTGAGACAGGGTCTCTCACTGTGCAGTTCAGCCAGACCCCTCATACTTACTTTGCAGCCTGGGCTGGTCTCAAATTCATAGTCATCCTCCTCCTCAGCCTCCTGACTGCTGGGATTAGCCTTATATAAACTCTTTAAGGCAATAGTACTGTTTGAAGCTAGTCAATTGATAAGATTTAGTGACCTGTTGGAAAGTTTATAATAGATAAGTAGATTGATGGTATGAGAATCCATCAATTCAAAATTTTTTAAAACTGTATTTTTAGAAATTTTTTTTTTTATTAGTATAGTTTGTAGTATGTAATGGTTGAATTGCTTTTTTTATAGAGCAGTTTTCGATTCACATGCATAGCCTTTCCTGTTAATAGCATTGCCTGCTGGAGTGGTACATTGGTTACCATTTTGGAAATTGCATTGGCAGGTCGTAGTCTTGCGGTATCCACGGTTCACATTAGGGCCCACTCTTGGCGTTGTACATTCTGTAGGTTTCTACAAATGTATATTAACTTAAAAATGTATCGTATCCACCATTATAGTAAGATGTATAATATTTTCATTGTCTCAATTCAGTGGATGCTGATTGTTTATTATGGACTTGGTGCATGGCTATTGTTAGACGTGTAACATGGTGTTGTCCTCAGTAGTGATAGGGTTTTATCTGTGTGTCTTCAAAGCCCAGGCTGTTTTTACTGTTGCTGGCTATTTCCAGGAAGTGAAATAGAAGAAAAAAAGGATCAGAGCATGGGAAGAAAAAGCTATTTATTCTTCATTTTTATCTGTTCATTCCATGAGAATGTCTGTGTTAACAACTTGTGCTTTGCCAGAAGTAGTTGTTAACCTTTTCCTTGTGTGTTTCTGGAGGGTGTGGAAAGGAAGATGTGATTTTTCTCTGTTATGTGGACGATAGTTCCAAGATTCACCCCTGATTATTAAGGCAAACAAGTTTGCTGTCAGGTATGCCATGTCAGGTAGGTTGGTGGATCCATCTCATGAGGGTTAAAGGAACTACCATTCTGCTTAGCTTTGGTTGAATGTGGAGAGAAGTGTGGGTGGGACTGAATAATGCTTGAAGATTGTGAAGGGTATTTCTGCAGTCTCCAGTCTTCTGAAATCCTGCCAAGAGTCGTTGAACTGAAGTCACAGATCTTCATGGTTGACAAGCAGAGTGAGAAAGATGTGTTGTCGCCTTTTCTAGGATTTTTCAGAATTTGGGGAGCTGTTAGATCCGAGGTCAGCTCTACTTAGAAAGTCTGAAGGATGAGAGCATGTCAACATCACAAGTCTTCGTTGGCAATATCACATTTCTTCCTTTGCTCTGTCTCTTCTTTCTGTCCTTTGCTGTTCATGATCTAGTGTTTACTCATCACACTGCTCTGTAGTTCTGAGCCAGCAGCTGACACTGAGGCCACTGGTCTCTGTGAATGCCTACCCACATCTAGTAGCCTCTATCCAAGACTGACTTGTGTGCATGTTCTTCAGAATCACAGGAGGAGATCCTCCAGTACCGCCAAAATGTTGCAGCTATAAGTGGCAGCCCCTTCTGCTCTGCCCACACACATGCGAGTTCTTCCTTCTTGTTTTTCCCCAGACATCCCAAGAATTTGTGGAGAAACTAACCAAGCGACTGAAAAGACACCCTGAGGAGACAGGAGGCTTCCAGGAGGCACCGTTGGCCTATGACGCCATCTGGGCACTGGCATTGGCCTTGAACAAGACATCTGGAGGAGGTGGCCGTTCAGGTGTGCGCCTGGAGGACTTCAACTACAACAACCAGACTATTACTGACCAGATTTACCGAGCAATGAACTCCTCATCTTTCGAGGGTGTCTCTGTGAGTTATAGCACTTTTCTTTTTACTCCTGTGTCCTTAAATGAACAGAGGACCCCTCCGCCCCCACTCTGGCTCCTGTTAGAAAATTTTCTCTAGTTTTCGAGACAGGGTCTCAATATGCAGTTCAGGTTGGCCTTGAACTCACTGTGTAGCTCAGGCTGGTCTCAGACTCCTAGCAGTCCTGCCTCAGCCTCCCGAGTGCTGGGATTACAGGTGTGCATCACCAAGCCTGGCTCTTTGTCTTTCTCAGTTACCTGTCTGCAAAAAACATTCTCCTGCCAGGAGGAGTGATTCTTAAAATCAGAAAATTCCACAAGAGTCTACAAGGAGTAACATGTTGTTTTCTATTTCTTTTTATTTTTTCCCTCATTTCTTCTTAAAACCTGTCTAGGTGTTTAGGAGTCAGATGAGAATCAGAGGATTTTAAAAGAGGAAACAACCTGGAAGTTCATCTCCTTGTAAAGTGGGAAAATTGGTGGCCAGTAGGGCAGGGTATCTTGCTGGGGTCGCACAGCTGGAAGCTAGGTCTCCTCCCTCTGGGGATCTTTCCTATTCAAATCTCCTGGATGAAGTTTTTCTCAGAAGAATAATGTTCATGAAATCTAGGGTATGGGCATCTGGGGTATGTCCTATATTCAGGCAAATGCCATAAATAGTATTCATTCAGAAGTCGGTTACATCCAAATGCGAAGCACTCAGAGTCCCTGGTGTCTTCTTCTCACTGGTGCTTTTATCCCTCTGCCTTCCTCCATGCTTGTCTCCTTAGGGCCATGTGGTATTTGATGCCAGTGGTTCCCGGATGGCTTGGACACTTATTGAGCAGCTACAAGGTAAGCAAGGAAATAGGGCTGGGGTGTGGAAGGGAGTCCTCCTGCCCTTTCATTTTTACCTGAGTTTGTCAAACTTTTATTTATTTTGTGCTTTTGAGACAGGGTCTTGCTCTGCAGTTCAGGCTGGCCTTGAGCTTGCAGTGATCATCCTGCTTCAGCCTCCCAAGTGCTGGGATTACAGGCGTGCACCACCATGCTCGGCCGATACTTTTATTTTATTTATTTATTTATTTGCTTGTTTGTTTGTTTCTTTATTTATTTTATAGCTGGCTCAGCCTGCCCTGGTGGTGGGGCTGGTGCAGCATGTGGTGCCGGGGATCGAACCGTAGTCCCTGCAGTTGCCTGAGCTTTCCTAAGCAGGTGCTTTAGACCACTGAACCATCTCGCCGGCCCCTCGGCCCATACTTTTAAATATCTTTTTTTTTTTTTTTTGTGGAACCTGGTTTCAAATTCACAACCTTGCACTTGGGCACTTGTGCCACAGAGCTATCTCCCCAGCCCCCTCAGCCCATACTTTTAAATAATTCCAATAAAAAGCTTAGATTTGAGTAGCTCTCTTGCAGTGGTGGTTGTGTTCTTTGAAAGGTGTCTGAGAATTAGAAATTAGTGTTCTCTTTTCTCCATGGCTTCTATTTTATTTTCAGAATTTCCCTCAGGAGTCAGGCTGAAGGGTTAGTGAGCTGTCAGTGCGTCATCAGAGATGCACAAAGCTGGGTATGGTAGTACATGGCTTCAGTCCAGCACTCTGAGAGGCTGAGGCAGGAATATCTTAAGTTTGAGCCCAGCCCACAGCCCGGGGAATTTCGCAACTTAATGAGATTATCTCAAGGTAAATAAAGGACTCAGGATTTAGCTCAGTGCAAAGACCCTGGGTTCAATTCTTGATCCGCCTCCCTACATCCCCAGAAAAGTGATGCAAAGAAGTCTAATTAGGAAACCTGCTGTTCCTAAAGGGAAGCTATTGAAATGTCCTTGCTGTGTATGCTGTAATTCCTAATATTTGTTTTGCTTTATTTTTTTTGAGATAGTTCTCTGAACTACTTCATGTAGTTCAGACTGCCTTGAATACAGCACTAAAGCACAGGCTGGCCTTGATCTTCCAGCAATTCTCATGCCTCAACCTCCCAAGTGCTGTGATTATAGGCATGCTGCACCATGCCCAGCCTATGATTCCTAATTTATCTTTAGTTTCACTTTTCTAGATTGTACTTTGCAAAACTCCTTTGAGCTGACATTTCATATCCCTGCCCCCTCTGCCTCTTCCAGCATGGCCAAAAGACCCATTTCTTGGCCTCCTGTGAAAAGCTTTTTTCCTGTTTTCTCATCTCCCACAGCCCTTTCAGCTCTTCTTTGTATCTAGGATAAGAGGAGATGGACTTCGGCCTCAGCAAAAGGGTGTGAATTGGCTTTTGAAAGAAAAGTTATGTTAACTGGGACAGTTTCAGTGCTTTTTTTTTTTTTTTTCCGTCGTACCAGGGATTGAATACTGGAACAGTTTTAGAACAGAAATCTTAGAGCAGCTGAATTTTTAGTGGCCCTTTAAAAGACAGATGTAAATTATCCAAGGAATTAGAATCCAAGCCAACAAGAGACAGATTTCTAAAATTAAAATGAATGACACTGGGAAAATAGATCCTATCCATCATGAGCAAAAGAAAAAGCAGAAATATGTTGCAAGCTTCTGAGCCAGCGTCAAAGCGAGAGCCACGCTGCCAAGAGAGGTGTGAGGCAGTGGAGGCTGTGGCAGACGTAGAGCGGCTCCTTCTTCAAGGAAGACTAGATGCGTAAGGTACCCACGTCTGTTCCGTTGTTTTGGAGCCTCTTAAGCGAGGCTGCTGACTTGAGCAGCCCCAGGTCTTTCCCAGCGTCTTTCAGCTATCACATGTAGTTGTAGGGGCCTAAAGACACTGAAGAGGCTGCTCCCCGTCCCTGGCCACACTGTTCTCATCTGTTCAGGTGGCAGCTACAAGAAGATTGGCTACTATGACAGCACCAAAGATGATCTTTCCTGGTCCAAAACAGATAAGTGGATTGGTAAGTTACCCATTTAGCCTTTCCTCCTGTGCCTCTCGAGGAGAATGGTGAGTGCTGTTTGGGGAGACATAGCAGGGGCTGGGTTGGGGTGGGCTTGAGAGGCAGGTGGATGTATGCAGAGAGGGCAGAGGTGCATGGTGTGCTCATTTCAGGAGTACACTGCTAAGTAACCGGGTGAGGCAGGGGCAGGGGCTGGACATTCCATGTGAGTGTCAGATGGCCCGGTGCCTGGGTACAGCTAACCAGCTGCTTTTAACCTAGAGCTGCTTCTGTCTTTCTTGGTCAGGAAGATGATTACTTAAGTTATAGGAAAAGATAAAATCTCCTGTCATTGTAAATTTTACTGCATATGGGCTTTTTCCTTGTATGTGCTATTTATTTATTTTGGTTTTTCTGAGACAGGGTCTTGCTATATGGTTCAGGCTGGCCTTGAACTCATGGTGATCCTGCCTCAGCCTCCTGAGAGCTGAGGTGGCAGGCGTACATCAGCATGAATGGTGCCATGTGCTCTTAAAAGAGAAAAAGCAGTTATTCTTGGTGTGTGTGAAGGGCTAAATAAATGGGAGAGATGTGGAGGTGGGCGAAAGGATCTGTTCGTAGAAGAAAGGTTCAGCAGCTGGCGGATGTGGGGCAGCAGCCCCGGAGGCAGCTCTCTGTTCGGCCTGGTGAAGCTCAGTTGCTCCCAACACTGCTGGAGTTTTGCTTTGTGTGTGTGTGTGTGTGTGTGTGTGTGTGTGTGTGTGTATTTTTTTTTTTTTTCCTTTGAATTTAGGACAGTGTTCTGTACTGCTATAAATTCAGTATGGCCTAAATTAGCTTTTTTTTTTTTTAAAGCAAAGTGAAATTAGGTTTTTTTAAGTGAATGCTGACATATTTGAACTTCCCTTAATAGTAAGTGTAAAATACATTTGGGAAATCATCTTGCCATGGTTAGAATTTCAGATTAGTTTCTTTCTGTTTGTTTTGTCTAAGGTTGGGAGGCTACGCTAGATACATTAAGGCTCTTTTAGCTTTTGGATTCTATATTTGTCTTTTGCAGCTTTTGATTTGGAAAAGACTTCATAAAGTTTATTTTTCAACTATTTCCCCTTCTCTCCTGTTTTCCTTTGTTGCAAGCAAGAAAGCAAAACCAAGAGCCAGTACTAAGCGAAACAGGCAGAGTTAACTCTTTCAAGCCCTCAGTAGCTGTCTCATCTCCCTTTTGCTTCCAGAGCCCCTGTGTTAGTCAGGGCTTCCTGTCCTTAGCCACAGCATGAATATCCATAAGCAGCCTTACCCCTTTCTCCTGTCCATCTGTGTTTCTTTGTCTCTCTTCTCTCTGTCCTCTGTGCCTTGCAGGAGGGACCCCCCCAGCTGACCAAACCCTGGTCATCGAGACCTTCCGCTTCCTGTCGCAGAAACTCTTCATCTCCGTCTCAGTCCTCTCTAGCTTGGGCATTGTCCTTGCTGTTGTCTGTTTGTCTTTCAACATCTACAACTCCCATGTCCGGTAAGTTTCTTTTCTGATTTGGCCCTTGTCCTATCTGCCTTTACAAGCTAATGATCATGCTCTTTGGCAGCAGCTAGGAGTAAAACCTATGCAGCTCCTAATGCCATATGTCACTGAGGGCACTGTCCTGACTTACTGAGAATGTGAGGGAAGAAACCAAGCGTAGTTCCCATCTCTGCTCCAAGACAACCAACTGGAAAAAAGTCCCCGAATAAAATAAAGCCCAGAACTTTGGGGCCAGGTAACTGAGTCCTGGGCCTCAAATTGTGTTTACAAATTGTGCCTCTTCAGCCCCATCTCCAGCTCCTTGACCAAGCTGATTGTCAGGACCCTGTCCCCTGCTCTAAGCTTGTCTTCCTTTAGTCTGTGGTCCTGCATTTGGGGAGAGCTGAGCTTTCCTGAAGAAGAGGAGTAGCTCTCTCTCTTTCTGTCTTCTACCCTCTCCTCCTCTCCTCTAGTTACATCCAGAATTCACAGCCCAACCTGAACAATCTGACTGCTGTAGGCTGCTCGCTGGCGTTAGCTGCTGTTTTCCCCCTTGGGCTGGATGGTTACCACATTGGGGAGAACCAGTTCCTTTTTGTCTGCCAGGTGAGGAGGGGGTGGGCAGGTATCTTGTAGAATGTGGCTGTCTCACGCACTTGGAGTGCTTCCCATGATCTGTGGTTCTCTGTCTTCCCTTCTCATTTCTCTCTGACTCTTGTCCTTATTCCATCCTCCAGAGACCACCCCTCACTCTTTCTGGCTCTGTCTCTTTCTGGGCCTCCAGGCATTTTCTGTTTTGTAGTTCACTGATGTTTCCAAGGTTGCCAGGGCATGGCTTGGAGAGGAGAGGGGCTGGAGCTGGAGGGAGCATGCACAAAGAATCCCTGGACAATGGGGCCTTGTCTGTGTCGTGAGGGCTGAGGCCCGGGACTGTGGGCTTCCTGTGGAGCCTTAGCTGAGGTTTGGAAGAATGAAGGGAGAATCTTAGCTGACTGCAGCAAAGTCTGGGGTGAGGGAGAAACATTGGTGTCCAGAGGTTGTGGGAACAGTTCTGGCTTAAACTGTGAGTGGGTGAAGCTTGAGTGGTTGACTGTGGAGCTGTAGGCAGCACCCACTCTTCCCCCAGCTCCACCCATTGTACTCTTCCTTCTCTGTGCCCCTGTTCCTGTCTTAATCAGGTACTATGCAAATGGCATTTGCACGGAAGTACAGGCGCTTCATTGGGCATTGTCTCCTAGGGAGGTCAGAGTGTAGCTGCAGCAGCGGACAGTGAGCTGCAGCGCAGCACGAGGGCATCAGAGTAGGGATTTGCAGGATGTGCTGTGGGAGGAAAGAATGGAAGCAACTCACAGCCGGAGTGGGTGAGTGGGCCTCACAGAGGAGGTGGTGTTTGCATATCGAAGGATGTACGTGAATTTGCAAGCTGAGAAGTAGAGGAAGGATGACTCCCAGGCAGAGGGAACGTAATATGACTAGCAGACTGAAGAGAATAGCTAAGGAAGGGGAACTCAGCTGGCTGGAGTACAGTAGAGGTAGACACCCGGGAGAGGAGCTTGGACAGGTAGGTAAGACCATGTTGTTGTGGAGTCCGTGTCACATCTGGAGGAGTTTGGGCTGTAACCCAAGGCATTAGGGAGTGATGAAGAGGTTTTAGTAAGATGACGCTGATTGCATAGAAGATAGGTGCTGGGAGGAGATACTGAAGGTCGGAGACCATCTCCTGCCCTGCCCTTCCTTGGCATATCCTCTGTCCCCTACTGGCTGTGTCCTCCTGGCTTTGTCCTCTGCTTCCTGCTCATACTCCCTCCTGAAACCTACCAGCCTCTTACAGCCCACTTCCTCCTTGCCCTGTTCTGCCTATGCCCCTCTCTCTTTCCAGGCCCGCCTCTGGCTCCTGGGCTTGGGCTTTAGCCTGGGCTATGGCTCCATGTTCACCAAGATCTGGTGGGTCCACACGGTCTTCACAAAGAAGGAAGAGAAGAAGGAGTGGAGGAAGGTGAGCTGTTTGCAGTCCCTAGCCCCTGCTCCTTGCTTCCTCGGGCTTAGAGGATTTCCCTCTGACCAGCCTGCTCTGAATGTTTGCTCAGACCCTGGAGCCCTGGAAGCTGTATTCCACGGTGGGGCTGCTGGTAGGCTTGGATGTCCTTACTCTCGCCATCTGGCAGATTGTGGACCCCTTGCACCGGACCATTGAGGTACTGCTGGAGAGGAGGCTGTCAAGAGGCTGAGCAAGGTTCACTGGCTGTGGGGTTCCCAGGGCTGTGTGTGGTCTTGAGTGACAAAGCAGCTCCTTGAGATAGATAGTGTGGCTTGTCTTCTGCCTACTAGTGGCTCTGTCTCTCCCTGCTAGAAGAATCCCTATCAGTGCCTCTAGAATCATCAGAAGAATTAAAGCAGTGGAGATCAGGGAAAGATGTGTGGAATTCCTAGGCCTTTGGGCAAGTAGGGGGACAAACATTTGTAGTGAGTTTAGGGAAGTGTTCTCAGGCCCAGAGGAACAGGACTTGGCGTCAGTATCGGTGATCTCTTAAGAAAGAGCAGGCAGGATTGGGGTTAGAGGTGGAGCAAAACTGGGGAGGATGGGAATCGCTTTCCTGTGATCCTGTTTCTTCTTCAGACTTTCGCCAAGGAGGAGCCAAAGGAAGACATCGATGTTTCTATTCTGCCGCAACTGGAGCACTGTAGCTCCAAGAAGATGAATACGTGGCTTGGTGTGTGGGATGTGGGGAGAGGAGGGAAGGAGGAGTGGAAAGAACGGCAGGTCTGGAGAGTGCTAAGCCAGCAAATTGTCTGAGCCACATCCCTGATAGAACAGTAGGTCTGGAAGGAGAAGTGTCTTTGAGAGAGACAAAGAGGATTTGTCAACCCAGTTTGAATGTCCCTCCCTGTCTTTGTCATTGCACTGCTGCTCCATGAAAGTAAAGAAGGGTTGGTCTTGTGGCTCCCTCTGACTTTGTTAACATTACTCTGAGGTAGAGCTTCAACTGGCAAGCCTACCTTCAGCTTGATACCCGTCTTCCTGCCTGGAGGGGAAGAGGCATGACTGTGGGGCCTACAGTGGCCCATTGCAGTGTTCAGCACTGACAGCTGCCCAAGGACCCCGTTTTTCCTGTGTGATGCAGGACTCCATCCTAACAGGAAGAGATGAGGTCTAGGCCAGTTGGATGAGTTGGGTTGGGTCACAGGGAGGGCTGGGTAGGAGAGGAAGGCTTTCTTCCTGTGTGGAACTACAAGGAGGTGGAGCAGTAGGTGAAAGGCTGAGGAAGAGGACTGGGAGGAGTGAAAGCCCTGGATGCCCAAGTGACCCTTTCCTGTTCCTTTAGGTATTTTCTATGGCTATAAGGGCCTACTACTGCTGTTGGGAATCTTTCTTGCTTATGAAACCAAAAGTGTGTCTACTGAGAAGATTAATGACCACAGGGCCGTGGGCATGGCCATCTACAATGTGGCGGTGAGCTCCCTGGACTCCAGGCTTTGACCCTGTTTGTCACACGGCAACCTAGTTGTGGTGTGCTGCAAAGAGTTGTACACTAGATCTGGAGTCAGTGGCATGGAAACCTTAAGATTTTTAATGTTTGACTTATAAAGCATTTCATTAAATATCCAACTGCATCCTATCATTAGTTTCCTTGCAGCTGCCCAAGAAGTAGACACTAATATTCCCATCTTATAGCTGAGGAAACAGAGTTATGAAATCATTTGTGGTTCATGGGATGAAATCTGTATGGCCATTTCCTTCCAGATATCCCTCAGGACCTACTGTGCGTGCGTGCGTGCTTGTGTGTGTGTGTGTGTGTGTGTGTGAAGAGCTTCTGGGTATTGCTGTCTTGAGGGAAAGATGGACAACTGGTTGAGGATGGTCTGTTTGGAATTTTTTTTTCCATCTAGGGTGGAGGATGAACTTGCTCATGGCAGGTTCTCCAGGACCCTGTCCTCACAGGCTTTGTCATGGGGGAAGGAAACCCCAGACCCAGCCTGTGGATCTGATTCTCCTCAAATGCTGTTTGTCCCCAGGTCCTGTGCCTCATCACCGCCCCTGTCACCATGATCCTGAGTAGCCAGCAGGATGCAGCCTTTGCCTTTGCCTCTCTGGCCATTGTGTTCTCCTCCTATATTACTCTAGTTGTGCTGTTTGTGCCCAAGGTAATTTTCTGGCCTTTTTCCCACCGCTTTCCCTGGTATCATGTCCCTTCAGGTCAGGACTCTTGCTTGCTGCCCCTTCACTGCACCCGCCCTTCCATTCCTGCCCTTGCTTTAGGTCCTGCTTGTCTCCGTTCACTCCTGTCACCTTCACCCTGTCAGCTGATAACTCACAGCTGCCCTTCTGCTGTTCTGCCCAAACGTTTGTCCCCAGATGCGCAGGCTGATCACTCGAGGTGAGTGGCAGTCTGAGGCCCAGGACACCATGAAGACAGGGTCATCTACCAACAACAACGAGGAGGAGAAATCCCGGCTCTTGGAGAAGGAGAACCGTGAACTAGAGAAGATCATTGCTGAGGTGTGTAGTGCCAGCAGGATGCAGGAGGCCAGTGTTGCAAGGCTGGGTCATCTGACAGAACCTTAAACTAGAAGTTCAAGTATTCGAGATTTGTGAAGGGGGAGCCTGAGGACAAACCCTAAAGGGGAGTTAGTGCAGTAGGATAGGGCAGGGTTGGAAGGGCTGAGCGAGGTTCTGCCTTCGCTGAGTTCTGGTTTGGCCTGCTCACGTGGAGGCGGCTTTGGAGTAGGAATTGTACTGTTGTTGACTCCGTGCTGTGGAAGCAGGAGGGTGGCTGCTGGCAGTGGCCATTAGGAGGCTGCTGTGAGCTGTTAGTACAGAATTCACAGCAGTCAGATGCCAGGTATACGCATAGGAGAGGGCGTGGGCATGGCCGTGCCCATAGTGTCTATACTGCCCCACGCAGCGGTGAGGGGCAGGTGCAGTGTCAAGAGACAGGGAAGTTCCCTGTGGTTGGCATAATTCTATGTGTGATTTCCTGGAACCTGTGTGCACTGACTTTTCTCCTTCATTTTCTCCTTTCCTTTTGAACCTCTC
>PVKN010010913.1:0-22163 GCA_004027915.1 Capromys pilorides
AATCCCAGCACTTGGGAAGCTGAAAACAGGAGAATCACTACATGTCCCATCTGTGCAGTGAGACCCTGTAGACCCTGTAGACGCTGTACTAAATACATTAAATAATTAAATCAGGGTTTAATCTTACCAAAGAATTATTCCTCAGTCATTCTGGGCGTTGTGGCGCACACCTGTCATTCCAGCATTTGGGAGGCTGAGGCAGGAGGATCACCAGTTCAAGGCCAGCCTGAACTACACAGGGAGACCCTGTCTCCAAAAACAAAACCTGCTCCTCAGTGATCCCCTTACGAGCTCTACCTAGATAGAAGGCTCCGGCCTTTTCCAGATTTTAGCCTTCTGTTCTGACTTTTTTTCTTTTTAAGCAGGAAAATTTACTGGAGAAATGGAATGGGGAATAGGAATCGGGCAACGGGAAATGAGGAACAGATAGAGCTCCTGAGGGACAGGAGGGGTCCCCAGGGGCACCCTGTTCCACTCATCCTGCAGCGCTGCCTGCTCCTGGTTCTAGCCCCCAGCGATCCTGGTTCGTGGCTCAGATACTTGGATTCCTGAGCACCAAACACTTCTGTTTTTCTTGTTGCTGTTGCCGTTGGGAGATGTTGGTTCTCCGGCTTCCTGTTTCTGCTGTGACCGACTGTGCTGTCTCTTAGCAGAGGTGTCTTCCCCAGGTCCTGTACACTGGACATCAGATCACTTTTTTTTTTTTTTTTTTTTTTGTGTGTGGCCGGCTCAGCCCATCCTGGGGGCAGGGCTGGTGCAGCATGTGGTGCTGGGAATCGAACCGAGGTCCCTGCGCTTGCCTAAACTTGCCTAAGCAGGTGCTTTAGTCCACTGAGCTATCTCAGTGGCCCTATAAGGTTTTGATTTTTTTTTTTTTTTTTTTTTTTGTGGTACCAAGGATGGGACTCAGGACCCTGCACTTGCCGGGCAGGTGCTTACGCTGCTGAGCAATCTCCCCAGCCAGATCACTTTTCACTGACATACCTGAGGGAGGCCCCCAAAGTCTCACGAGTTGCCTCACAGTTAGGCACATTGTAGGACACAGGACCTCACGCTGCTGTGTGCTAGGCCAGCAAATCCCAGTAGTTTAGTTTAGGGATTTTTGTTTTGTTTTGCTTGAACTTGATTTTGAGACAGGGTCTAGCGCTGCAGTTCAGGCAGGCCTTGAACTGTGTAGCCCAGGCTGACCTCAAACTCACAGTGATCCTCCTGCCTCAGCCTCCCCATATCCAGTTTTCTTACCATTCAGAAATAGCAAGTAAGAGGAGGAGCCCCTGGTGGGCTGCCTAGAAATAGCAATTTAGGTTTTAAAAAATCTATTTTTGGGGGCTGGCAAGATGGTTCAGTGGTCTAAAGCGCCTGCTTAGGAAAGCTCAGGCAACTGTAGGGACTGCGGTTCGATCCCCGGCACCACATGCTGCGCCAGCCCCACCCCCAGGGCAGGCTGAGCTGGCCATAAATAAATAAAATTTTTAAAAAATCTTTTATGAGGGATTGGGGAGATAGCTCCATGGCACAAGTGCCTGCCTGGCAAGTGTAAGGTCATGAGTTCAAACCCCAGTCCCACCAAAAAAAAAAAAATCTTTTATGTATTTATTTGGTACAGGGCCTAGCTACACAGCTCAGTCTCATAGTGATCCTCCTGTCTCAGCCTCCTCAGTGCTGAGATTATAGGTGGCACCATCATGCCCAGTTTCGGTGACCAGCACAGGGTACCCAGGGTTCCAAGGATCAAACACATGTCCTTGTACTTGCCAGGCAGGCGCTTTGACTGCTGAGCTATCTCCCTAGCCCTTAAAAAATTCTATTCTTATAAAAATGATCTTCTCTACCACATATGAATCCACAAAGAATATTGATAGTGGCTTATTTCTCATTCCTAAATGTAGTCAAAAATCCTAGGGGGATTTATCAGCTCCATGACAACCGGAAATATATAATATATCCCGCGAGAGAATTAGCTTCACTTTTCAGGGACTGATGTTTCTCCATTTCTTTCATGCACTGATAGCCCCCAAAATATATGCTATTTCCTTGCAGTAGTAGCAATTTTCTCTCCACGTGTTTTTCTTCCAAATATATTCTTAACTCGGTGACCAGCCGCTTCCCCTGTAGTTGTTTTGTTTGCTGCCCCCTGCTGACCACCGCATATACAGCTTCCCGTTCAAGGAAAACGTCCCCAAGTGTATGCGCGTGGCATTCGCGTGTGAGTCTTAGCCCAATAGTTCTATCTCTCCTGGGTTGTTTTGATTTTGCTCTTTGGGGGAGAGGGAGTACGATATGGTGTCACTGTGTAATCCAGACTGGCCTCAAACTCAAAACGATCCTCCTGCCTCAGCCTCCCTAATGCTGGGATGACAGGAGGGCACCACCACACTAGCCTGGTTTCTTTCTCTGTTTTTGTTTTTATTTGCATTTAGAGTTGTACTAAAGTTCTTTCCCGAGAAGTACAGGGATCTGTTCCCCTGAACCTTTATTGTTTGAATTGCTCATAAATTAGGAACAACTTATGAGTAAAACAAAGTAACAGAGCCAGGCCCTCTGGGCCCCTGCTCTCCTCCTGGCCCAGCTCTGGCTCCAGAAAACGTGCTCATGGGAAGGGCCACGCCACGAAAGGCAAGGCGGGGATTGGTGCAGCCCGGTCCGCAAAGCCACGTAGCCGCCACTGCAACCCAGGGCTCCTGGCGCGGCCTAGGCAGCCGCCTCCGGGAGGAGGGCTCGAGCCTCCAGCCCGGCTCCAGGGCGCCCCAGGAGCCCAGCGCAGCCGCGGTCCGGGGGATGCCGGCGGGCCCGTCATCCACATCCCGGCCTTCTTCGCACGCTCGCGTTCAACCTTTCCGGGTAGGGGGATCAATACGCATCGCTGGCCGTCAGGAATCGATGGCTGTCCTTTGGCCATCCGCGCTCGCTGCGAAGGCCGGTAAATCTCCCCCGTGCTTCCAAAGCTCGGTTCCTCGTTCTTCTGCTGCTTTCATTTTTAATGCAGATCGCTTCACTTTGAGCTCCCCCGGGGGTTCTCCGATAAATCTCAGCAGACAAGAGAGGCTGGCAGCGCGCCAGCCCACCCGGGGCTCGGGAGTGATGGGGCGCCCCCGCGTGGCCTGGCCCTGGCCCGCAGGCCAGCCTGCAACGCGCCGCACTTCTCGGGGGTCTCCCCCTTTGGTAGCTGGGTGGGGTGAGCCGGGGTCACAGAGCAGGCCCAGATGCAAGCGGAAGTGCACGCTGTAAGCAGGCGGAGGGGCGGGGGGCTCAGCCAGCACCCCCCACCCCCACGCACTGTACAGGACGCAGGACCGTTCCCGGGAGCTGCGTGTCGAAGTCTGGCTGGGAGGCTGTTCGTGTCGCTTATTTACAAGCCCACTGAAAAATCACCTGCCCGATTTTCTTTTATTAATAAATAAATAATTACTAGATTGTTGAGCAGCATCCTACTAGGGGTGATCTGTAAATATTTAATGTTAGTTAATGATCTTCTTCTCCCATAGTCCTTTGCTCCCGCAGAATGGCTGTTGCCTCCTGTGGACCCCCCTGAATCTCTGGTTTCCTAGGGGTCGTGTCTAACACACACCCCCCTCCCAGTTTCCATCTACAGCAAAATGTGGCTCTTTGGGAAAGAGGGTCCTTTTAACCTCCATTTCTCTTCTCCCTGACCAGTGGACTACGCCAGTTATTACCAAGGCCTGTGGGATTGCCTCGGAGACCAGCCAGACGAGCTGTCCTTCCAGCGTGGGGACGTCATCCGAATTCTGAGTAAGGTACGGACACGGGGCATGGGGCCTGGAGCCAAAGTCCTTTTTTTTTCTTTTTTTTTTTTTTTTTTGTCTTTTTTAGACAGGGCCTCGCTATGCAGGTCAGGCTGGCCTTGAGCTCATTTTTGTAGCCCAGGCTGGTCTCGAACTCCCACTGATCCTCCTGCCTCAGCCTCCCAAATGCTGGGATGACAGGCGTACGCCACCACACTCAGCCTTTTTTTTCATTTTTTCTTTTCTTTTTTGTTTTGGGGATTGAACCCAAGGCATTCACAGTGAGCTACATCTCTCCCAACCACTACCACTTTTTTTTTTTTTTTTTTTTTTTTCAAAATATGGTCTCCCCAGGATCCTGAACTTGCCCAGGCAGGGCATGAGTTTGCAGATTCCTGCCTCGGCCCCCCAAGAGCGCTGTGGTCACAGGTGTGCACCACATGCCCAGCGGATCCTGTCCCCCTCGCAGCAAAGCCAGAATGACTCCCTGTTGTAACACCCCATCTGTGTAGCACATGGCGCCTCCCTCGCCTGCGAACTAAGCCCTCATTTACTTACAACTGCTAAGGGACAGGGCTGGGGAGATAGCTCAGCAAGATAAGCACCTGCGTGACAAGTGCAAAGTCCTGAGTTCAATCCCCGGCACCAAAAAGAAATAATTAATAATAGGGGAAATTTTCATTGAACATTAATTCAAGAATACACTTTCAAATTTAAACATATAATTGACTCAACACTAAAATTCTGTTCATTAAGCCAGGTGCAATGGAACACACCTGAATCCCAGCAGTCAAGAGGCTGAGGCAGGAGGATCACCGTGAGGGCGGTGCCAGCCTGGGCTGTGTAACAAGACCCTGTCTCAAAAAAAGAAAAAGAAAAAAATATATAACATATATATATATATATATATATATATATATATATATATATTATATATACGGACATATATATATCTCAAATGTTCTATTTCTCAAGGTTTACCTGCAACATTTAAAGGGCATCACTGTGTGCATAATTTATCATACAATCTCACTAAAAACAATCCAGCTCGGCAAATGCCTTTATTCCATTTATAGATAAATGAGGCTGTAATCTGATTACCTGAGGGGCCAAGTTGGAGCCAGGGAACCCAGCGGGTGTGACCCAGAGTGGACCACCCTGGAGTTCTGAGTCCAGGACCACCAAGGCCACCTGAGCTAACTTGGTTCTCTTTCTCAATCACCCCTCCACCCTGCAGGGTCGTCTTGAAAAATAGCACTGTTGATTATAAGGACTCGGTTTTGTTTTCAAAAAATGCAAAAGGCCCTGGGATCAGTCCCCAGGCCTGGGAGGGAAAAGGGATTATTTCTGATGCTTTTTTGATGGAAAGATTCCAAACTCATCGTGGCCTAGCATTTGAAAGACCTATAAGTATCTCCGCGTAGAAATACCTCATGTAACCCACTGGCAGGCCCAGATGAGAGCTGCTGCTCCTGGAGGAACTTAGGAAAATGCCTGGCTCCCTCCACAGCAAATATATTTTTGAAATGGACACAATTTTCCCTTTAATTGCTGACTATGAGAATTCCATAAAAGAAAATCAAAAACCCATTATGTTTGCAACCCATCACTGACCGCTTATATTCTTTGGATGTTGTAAGCAGCTCACGGGTCTGGCTGACTTTGAAACACCCCGGAAGCTCCTTAGGAAACGGACCCGGCCTGACCCAAAGCACCTTCTGGGGCTCCCAAAGAACCAGGCCTCTCTCTGGTAGCAAGGACCAACCGCAGGCCCAGCCCTCCGCAGGGGAACAGGAGCCCCCAGGCCCCGCAGAGGGAAATCTCCATCTTCTAGCAGTTTCCCCAGGATCTTTAACCTAGCGCCACCCTCGTGCCAGGCCAGTGAAGCTCCAGGACACCTAAAATAAATTGGGAATGGACCGCAGCCTGATTGGTATTTCACATACCCGAAAGCAAGGCTTGCCATGTAATCGAATTTGTGTACATTACCACCCTGGCATTCCGGGGTAATCGAGTTCTCCGCTCAGGTGTGACGGGCCTGTGTTTGCCCAGAGCCCGCAGGTGAACAGATGAAATGTTTACCCTGTCGTGGAGGCGCCCGGGGCCGGGGCGGCGAGGCGGCTGTCTGCTGGCCCTCTCGCTCCGTCATGATGATTTTGTTTGTTTTGCACGTCTTTCGCCTTTGTTAATGGATTCTCGCTGGGGGTCCCTCCGCTGCAGCCTGAAGGGGCTGCGCGATCTGCCGGGGAGCACCCCCTGCCCCCCTGCGCCTGCCGCCGCGCCGTGGTGTTTTAATGTGAAGGAGCCAAGCCCACCTGTGTTTTGCTTGTCGTTGCTGTTTTTACACCGATCGCTCTCTTCCTCCTCCAACACTAAAAGACAGTATGTCAGAATTCGATCCAGTAGAAAGTGAGCTTGCTGCCGCCGTGCCGTCCGCTCCTTCACCCTTCCCGGAGGGCCTGAGACCATTTTCATCACTTACCTCGGCAGCGTTGCATTTCTTACGTTTGGGGTTTTCTGTTGTTCTGGGGGAAGGGGGAGGTCTTTTGTTTTTGTTTTGTTTTGAGATAGGGTCTGTGCCTGTAGCCCAGGCCGGCCCCAGACTTGCAGCAGTCCTCCTGCCTCGGCTTCCCAAGTGTGATTACAGGCCTGTGCCCCCCCCAGCCCCATTTGTCCCTCCCAAAACCTTCCGCAGCTGTGTCCTGTGTTGACCGTTGCTAAGCCCTGTACACCAGAAAAGAACAGAAGCCAGGCTTTTGAGGGAGTTCACTGAGATCTCGGGCTGGATTCGCCTTGATTGTATTACTCCTGCTCTGAAAGAGTCCTGGGGCTTCGAAGACCATCTTGCCTGCAAGCTGGCCTCCGAGGGCACACAGGAGGCAGTCCAGACTTATGAAGGGGACCCCACAAGTCACCCCACCCAGCTGCTCTTCAGAACTCCCGCCAGTCCTGTCCCCAGAATGGTCTCCCTGTGTCCTAAATTCCTCCCGCTGTGACCCCAGCCGGCTCCCTTTTTCGGATTCAGTTGCCCTCTGCAGCCTGCCTGCTGGACCAGGGTGGCCAGAACCAACCCTAGCCGCATGTGGTCCAAGCAGACAGTTCTCCCTATAACTATCAGCTCTCAGTCTAGCACACAGGCTGCAGACTTGGGGCTAGGCCTGGCCTCCTCCTCCTCCCCCAGTACTCAGGAGGCTGAGGCAGGAGCAGTTTGAGGCCAGCCTGGGCTACACAGCAAGACTCCATCACAGGGGGAAAAAAAAGGGCCTTAACTGGAATGATTGCTTGGTTTAAACAAGAAAAACTCTGCTTACCAGAAAATTCTTTTGTCTTCAGCCCTTATAGAGTCATGTCGTTTCTTCTCTACGTCTGATCAAAGAAACAGTAGAATGGGGCCAGGGAGATAGCTCCGTGGCACAGGTGCCTGCCTGGCAAGTGCAAGGTCAGGAGTTTGAACCCCAGTCCCGCAAGTTAAAAAAAAAAAGAAATGGTAGAAAGAGAAAGTTGGACTGGAGGAAAAAGGCCTGTGGGTAGGGGGTAGGGTAGGGGCAAGGGAGAGGAGGGGCAGGGCCTGCTGCTTCCTGCAGTCTCCAGGGTCACCCTGCTGGTCCCTCAGGCTGCTCTTGGGAGCTGAACCCAGAGCTCTGAGCACCCTATGCAGGGGCCTTATCACTGAGCTGCTTTGTGTTTTATTTGAGATAGGGTCTCACTAAGCTGCCCAGGCTGGCCTTGAACTTGCAGGCCTCCTGCCTCAGCCTCTGGAGTGGCTGGGAGGCCACGCGTGAGCCACCAGACCTCACACTGCTGTCTCCTAATGGACACCAAAGGAGAATCCAGCCTGGAATCCTGGGATCTTTGCTTGAACGTCAAGAAAAAAAATTTTTTTTTTCATTTCTGTATTTGGTACAGGGTCTCACTATGCAGCTTGGACTCTGGGTTTTAGCCTCCCGGGCACTGGGATTACAGGTGTGCGCCACCACGCCCGGACTCCCCAGTGCAGCATGAGGACCGGGGATCGAGCCCTGGTCCCTGTGTTGCCAAAGCCGGTGCTTAGTCCACTGAGCTGTCTCACTGGCCCCATCAAGGAAATCTTTGAGTCTGGCCTTGGGGATCACCTCAGCGAGAGAGACAAGTTTCCTTTTAGAACTCATCCCACAAGCTCTCCAGAGAAAACTGGCTCCGTTGAGTAGGACCGATGGTGCTCTATGGTTGTTCGAAGGCTCCTTACCTGCCCTGCCCTTGGGGGACACAGGTGCCAACAAGGGGTTATTGATGAGACTCTGGGCCGCTGATCCTCCATCTCCTCATCAGTAACAAGCGGAGTCATGTAGTTCTACCCCTGCAGCTGTTTCAGTGCTTCCATGAGAGAATTTGTAGGGAGAAGTGCCTGGCACCCATGAAAAAGAAACCCATTATGTTGAAAAGTGAACCTTGGGCTGGGGAGATAGCTCAGTGGCATAAGCGCCTGCCTGGCAAGCGCAAGGTCCGGAGCTCAATCTCCAGTACCACAAAAACAAACAAACAAGCAAAAATAAATAAATAAATAAATAAATTGAGAAAAGTGAGCCGTTGGGTCAGCATTAGACACTAGATTTTAGAAAAAAATCATTGGTGATTTGAGAGAAGAAAAAAGACAGGCACTATATGCAGGACTGTTTATCAAGATGCCCTAAGAGACACTCATCTGAGTCTCACTTTGTCATGGAGGCTGGCCTTGAACTTGGTCGGTGTCCCAGACTGGGCTCAAGTCCTTGGCAGTCTTCCTGCCTCAGCCTCCTGCATGCTGAGATAACAGGCAAGCACCACCAGGACCAGCCATCACGTCTTGCCCGATGTTCAATGTCCGAGAGACTCCAAAGAGACCAGAACCCTGTGCCTGAGAGCACTGTGCACAGTGCCCCTGCTGGTGGGCCGGTGTCACCCTGTATAGAGGCAGGCAGCTTCCTGCCTGCCTCGGTCACCAGCTGCTGACTGGGGTCTTTAGATTTGTAAAAGGGAGCCATTAGGAAGCAGGGCTGACACCCAGGGACGCTCCTGGGGGCCCAGATATTTCTGAGCAGCTCTCTCTGGTCGGGCTCCAGTCTGCCTTCTTGCTAGCATCGGAGCAGGGACACGGCCAAGGCCACAGGGGGCTGCTTAGCGCCCTTCAGTGGCTCCAGATTGTGGCGCTGGCGCAGGGCTCCTCAGACGTAACCGATGGCTCCTGAGGGTCCACGTCCCGTAAATGACTTCCCACAACGCGGGCGACCACCGCGGCACTCAGGTGGGCAGAACGCAGGAGAAAGGTGTTGGAGAGCCTGTGCATTCAGCTGCATGTTAATTTCCTTTTCAAGCTTGTCCCAATTAATTTCCCAGAATTAATCTCACGGAAGCAAACTCGGCCGCGCGGAGGCTGCAGGTTTAGTGGGGCGGTCGCTCTGCTTGATCATGAAATAGGGGCTGATATAAAAATCCATCTGCTGCCTCCAAAACACACGCCGGCTGCCGCGCAGTCCTGTCTGACTCCCAAACGGCGACAGCAGGGGAGGGTGGCTGGGGGGCAGGTAGCCGCTGGCATTTGGCGAGGGTTCAACAACAGGTGTACTCGGAAAATCCATGCAGCCTGGGCACCGGCAGGGCAGGGCGGGGGTTGGATCGCCCTGCGTGCGGAGTGCTCGGCCCTGCTTGGTTCCCTTGACTGGAAGATCAGGAGACCCCAGCATGGTCCAGCACCTGGGATCCCTCCAGGTGCCACGGGGCAGGAAGAGATGAAAGATGCCCCTAGGTGGCCAAGATTGGTTGCAAGTCCTGGCTTTTCACAGAAGTCACCCTCCACTTCCTAGGGAACATTTCTTCTAAATAGTAAAGGTGCACAGAATGGGGCGTAGTGACACATACCTGGGACCCCAACACCAGGGAGGTTGAAACAGGAAGAGCACTGCGAGTTCAAGACCAGCCTGGGGGCTACAGACGTGAGCACAAGGCTGGCCTGAGGCTGCATAGCAAAATTCTGTCTCAAAAAAATTAAATCAATCAATCCATAAATAAATAAATAATAAAGGCACACGCTGGCCATGGTGGCATACACCGGTGAGCCCGGCACTCAGGAGGCTGAGGCAGGAGGATTACTGTGAGTTCTCGGCCAGCCTAAATTACATAGGAAAAGCCTGTCTCAAAATATTAATAACAACAACAATAAAAGTGCCCCTGCCATTCTTTGTGATGACTCTTCACTGGCTCTGGAAGCCACTTCTGGAAGCCCCCCTCTTCCAGATGTCATTTAGGGTGCTACCATGAGCTGTCCAGCAGATTAAGGCAGATTCAGGAGCTTTCTCCACTGACTAGAAGAGAAACAGGAGGCTTGGCTCTGGTTAAAGTAAACTGAAGCAGGGGGCTCCAGCTCCCAGACATGCATTTGGTACCTAAGACATTGCCTGGTGTTTCATCTCCATGGAAACGAAGCGCTAAGCAACAAGCGTGGCCGTCCTCTGCAGACAGAGTCCAGGCACCTCTGGGATGCAGTCAAGTTTCACAGGACCCACGGTGCCATCAAATGGCCTTAGGCCTCAGAGGGCCAGAGCTATTTAAGCCGAGACCATTGCTCCCCCAAGCTCAGTCTCTAACCCTGCAGAAGCAGCGGCACCTATCCGGGCCACAGAGACGCTGTCACTGTGGCGCCGAGTCTGTCGGCACCGGGTTTCTTAAACCCTCTTTCCTCCACCTACCATCTCAAAAGACTGTGGAACCACGCAGGCCTCCTGAACCTGCGCCTGTCCTCCCCTGAAGAGCTTTTGTGTGTGTGGGTGGGTGGGACCGGGGTTCGAACTCAGGAACTTGCACTTGCCAGGCAGGCACTTGTGCCACGGACCTATCTCCCCAGCCCCTCTGAAGAGCTTTGTGTGGCCTAAAAAATGATCCTAAGGCTACAGGACCTCCTTCTCTGAAGGGCTTAAATGACAGTGACAACAGCCCTCATCAACATGGAGAAGTTAATTCCTCCCACTGCATTCTGTGAAAGTTGCCTTTCTTTCTTCTGCCTTTTTTTTTTTTTTTTTTTTAATGCCAGGGCTCTGAGGGAAAGGAGGTGTTTGGTGACATCTAGTGTCCATTCAGGACTGGCTCAGGCACTGTCCCCAGGCCGGCCATGTGGGGGATGGGCGGCTTCCTGGGAGGCAGCTTGGGGGTAGGGAGTGGGGGAGCCCGGGCCTGGGGCTCTCGCACTGCCCCAACAGGGCCGGGAGACTGATCAATGCCTGTCCAAGCCCCATTACTCACCCCTGACCTACCCGAAAGGCAGGCCGCGGAACATG
This sequence comes from Capromys pilorides, assembly GCA_004027915.1. NCBI lineage: Eukaryota > Metazoa > Chordata > Mammalia > Rodentia > Capromyidae > Capromys > Capromys pilorides. The sequence goes on from PVKN010010913.1 coordinate 11,030, forward strand.
ATCGGGAAATATCTGTTCTTATTTATGACGGGCCCCGCGTGCTGTCCCCACCACCCCATTTCGTGTTAACAAGCAGGCCCAATGTCGGAGATGACGGGGTGTCCTCTCATTAATAACCCCCGCGGGAGGCCATCGAGGCAGGAGGACCGGGATGGGGTCCGGGGTCAGGCGGAAGGCAACGGTCACACACCGGTCAAATTCAGCGGAGGCCATTCCTCTGCCCCAGACAGGAACCAATCGTCTAGAACAAACCCTGGCAGCCTCATTCCTTCCAGGTAATTTTTATAAATGAGGGGACACCCGCTCCAAGAGAGGACAAAAGGGAGAGGGTGTTTATGTGTGTGCGTGGGTGGGTGTGGAGGCCCGCTAATGAGGCCCTGGCCCGCAGACCCCGGCCATTTGTGAGAAAAAGCCATTTTTTTAAAGGGGGAACACAAGCGTCATTTTCCTCTTTCCCCTTCTTATTCCTAAACTGTTGTCCTAGACAGGAGCATCCGCTTCACACACACACACACACACACACACACACACTCACACACTCACACCTCAGTCAGGTAGAGAGTCTAGCACCGGATAATGAACTACAAGGCCCAAACGGGGCTAGGTTCATACTCAGAATTGCCTGGTGCTTTCCAAACTCCAGTGTTAAAAAAAAAAAAGAAAACTTCCAGCCATTTATTTTGCAGTGAATTTATAACAAATGCTGTTAAAGGCTTCGTCTTTTGACAGAGGTAATAATAAATTCACTCTTAAAGACGGTAGTTTAATTCCTTATACCTCCAATACTGTACAGAATAAACCGTATTCATCACGGAGTAATTTTTTACCACATAAATCTTTAAAACTAACTGGTGAAGGCTGTTGGGACTGAAATATTGTGAATTTATTAGATATGCCCATGTAGTATTGGATTCAGAGGTTTCCATTGGAATATATTACCGAGAAAATTTGTGTCTTTAACGGTGACATTCCCCGTTCCCCGCCGACAGCACTGTAACAGGCAGCTTCCCAGAGTCAGCCGCACGTTTATTAGACAGAGATTTAGTAATAAACTCCTCACTAATCTGCCGAAGAGGCTGGGTGACATTTCGCTGCGATGCCCTATTTAAGAGGAGTCACAAAAGCTTTGTTTCTGTATAATTATTTTCTCAGAAGGGACCCAACCTTCCCCCGATAGCTCTTCTACCAGAGTTCGTTTTTTCTTTTTCCTTTTTCTCTCTTTTAATTCTTCCTCAGTTTCTTGATATTATGCGGGTGCAGCCTTCCAGCCAAACTCGCAAAACGCAAAGCAAACCGTGGCCTCGTTGTGAACATGCACGGCAGCAATTTCTCGGCAGCGTACGGGATTTGGCATGGGGTTGGCACGCAGGAAGCTGGAATCTGTGGATGTTCGCAGATGGGGGCACTGGAGGCTAATAGAAAAGCACCTCTTTCTGCTCAGAGTAGAAGGAATATAGCCCAGGGTTTCAGAAAACTCACCATTTAAAAATTTTCCTCTTGATATGACACGCACGCTCACAACACAATTAAGTCCTCCGATTTGAGCAAAAATTCTTTTACCCTACCATCTGAATATTGAGGGGAAGAATCTATGCCTGATTGCAGGAGAAGATTCTACTTGGTCTCAAGATTTTCTACCGAAGTGACATTGAAGGGAGTCAGTCGACTAGATCCAATTGCATCTTCACTTGCATGAAGGAAACATTAATAGGGCTAAACTGGGAAAATGCGGGGTTTATTATTTTCTCTTTTTAGGGCAGAAACGTGTCTTTTTAGCAGAGAGAGTGGGTGGTTTCCCTGTTTCTGCTTAGAGTGTGTATTGGCAACAGTTTCAGGTGCTAAAAACTTCCATGGAGCATTCTAAACTTTACACTTCTTGTTCAGTAAGATGAAACCTAGTAGCTTTCTAACGGTTAAAATAAAATATAGAGAAAGCTGTCCTGGCTCCGCAAGCGCCCAGCACATCAGAGCGATTGTTACAAGGAGGAGCCGGCTGCAAAGATAAGCATAATACCAGCAATTAATATTCAGCGCCTCGCACGCGCGCCGCCGGCCGAGGGGGCGGGTGAGCTCCCGCTCCTTTGTGATGCCGCCGCCACTGCCAACGCAGAGCTGAGCCCGTTGGAAGCCACGCTCTGAACTCCTCTTTCTGAGCTTGAAGATTAAGGATACAAAAAAAAAAAACAAGGCAACCAACGACAACAATCCTACTCCATCTGTAAATGAACAGACATCTTGATTTTATAGCTATTTGCTTTGTAAAACTAAGGAATGAAACAAAAATTACTAGATGCCTAAGTAACACTTTAATTCTGAATTCACTTTACGCGGTAGCTATGGAGTTGTCACAAACCATAATGCAGTACTTAATTAAAATAAGAGAAGTGCATCTAGATATGTCCTGGGGTAGCTGTCACCAAATTATGGTGTAGGCATCCGTATTTTATTTATGAAATGGCAGATTCAGAGTGCAAAAGGATGAACATTTGAAGCTGGAGTGTTGACAAAGCTCCTTTTTATCCGCCCCACCCCTCCTGTGTCTTTCAATTTTTTTTTCCTCCTTTCTGACTTGGGGAGTGGGGAGGTGGGATTGTGTCGCTGGGGGTGAAGATCCCCCTTTCTACCTCTGGCCTTCCAACTGCTGACCTCCCAAGCCTTCGGGCTATGAAATCCCCGCCTGTGGTCTTGGAAAGGGTTTTAAGGCAGAACTGTGCCATGAGTTCTGGACGGGGAGAAGCACCCCTTCCCAGGCTCGCTGTACCTGTTCCCGCGTCTTCCGCAAGCCCTCTCCGTGCACACCGTTAGAGTTCACACGATTGCTCACCCACGAGCCTGCCCAGCGTCGTGGCCGCCCACACCCAGGCACGCCGGGCCTGCCCTCACCGGGGCGGCGTCTGTCTCCCTCGTCCCGCCCTGTATCCATCTCCTCGGCCCCGTCACCTGTCCCATCTGCCTCCTTGTCTACAGAATTATGTTCAGAAGGTCCTGATTTAGAGGAAATAAATAAGGAAAATGGAACAGACCGGGGAAAGATAATCGAAACATTCAAATGGTTATTTTTCACAAACAGAGCAGCCATAGCTGCTCGGGCAAAGGTACGGCTTGCTCCCTACAGGCCCTGCTGCCTCAGCCTAGCCGGGCGGGTCCCGACTTCCGTCTCGCCTGCTCCAACTCATCTGCTTTGCATGTGCCCGGATCTGACCATGGTTAGCTGGTCAGCGATACCAGGCTCTCGTTTCCATTCTCTCCGATGCTTATTTGTCCTGTCGTGGTAATTTCTCATCGTCACCTAATCCCCATCAGATAATCCTCAGAATTATAAAACAGAAACCACTGCCATCACCTCTGTGAAGAAGGAAAAAAAAAAAAAAAAACAGCCCTTGCAGTGGTCCCCTAAAGATACTCTGATAATGATCTCATCAGACCGCACCCCAAGCCTGCAGCCGGGGTCTTTGGGAGAGAGCGTTTTTCCCCCCTCACACTTGTAATTATTTTAGCCTCTTCACAGGTCACATAGAAAGTTAATTTCAATCGCTGCTAATTTCCGTCCAACAAGAGCGCAGTACTTTAAACCACCCCAAATAATTGGATTCAAAACAAATTTAGGAAATTGAGTGTGCTAGAAAGCAAATAAAAATATCCTTTTGGTAAAGAGGAGGGCGAAAGTAGTAAAAATGCCCTGGCCCCCACCCCGTCCCTCTTCCCCCTTCACAACTTCGCCATTAAAGTTGCACCTACAGCTAGAAGTTTGTCCGTGAAAAATGGTCATTTTGTTTCTCTGCTCAAAGAATGTTATTAAAATGCTAATTTAAAAGAAAAAGGAGTTAAATATCTAGCGATGGTGCATTCTAATTGCAACCATAATGAGCTCTCTAAATGTGCCTGCCCCTGACACTCGGAGCATAAACAGCAGTAAACAGATCATTAGTACCCGTGTTCATTTATTCTGGCGACCTTACCATGACCCCACCGAGGGTAGGGTGAAAAGCAGGTGGATCTGGCTGTGACACCCCCTAGAGGGATCCAGGAAATGAAGCTATAAGCGGTTGTCATGGAAACGCCTGTGTGTGCAGATGATGTAACACCGACTAGCTGTCGGGCCGCCGCCGCTCCCTCGCCAGAACAATCTTGAGGATTAAATTATTCATTTATTTAATTCACAAAGCAAAAGGAATCCTAATTTTCTTGGTGATGTGCAACGCTTCTTCCCATTTGCGCAGGGTCTGGAACGTGGTGACTCGTTGTCCCTTCTGTCTCCAAAACCCACTCCCACTTCTGCATCCCAGCCAACCCCGAAAGAGCCCTGTCGGCGGCAACCACAGCCAGGCCGGCAAAGGCGGCAGAGATCGGACACCCAAATTCTGTACTTAACAAGGGAAAATCAGAAGTTTTGAGCTACAGTGAAAAATATAAACAGCGTCCTTTCCAGGCGGGGGCCTGTTGACAGACGCTGAATGTAGAGACTTGTGCTGAACGGGACGGGATGGCTTTGTGCAGACCAGGGCAGGGATGGGACCCGAACCCCTGGATGTGAAAGAGAGGCCCGGCCTTCGCAAGGTGAGAGAGAGAGAGAGAGAGAGAGAGAGAGAGAGAGAGAGAGAGAGAACTGCGTGCCCCTCTTATGTCCAATTGAGAGAATCGAGATTAATGAAAATGATTCTTTGGAGAATAAATCTACTCTCGCTCAGCCTGTTTGGTACCAAACAATCTCAAAAACCTTAAGGCAACAGTAGAATAACTTCTCTTCTTGTTGTTGTTCTTTCTCCTTTTTCTTTTTTTTTTTTTTTTAAGTGGGGTGGAGGGAGAAAAAAACGATCTCTGGAAATTATTTTAAAATAAAAAAATCTCCCGGCCTGCGCCTCGTCTGCCCCCTCCACATGACACTCTCGATGAACCTGTGATATTGTAGCAATGGCCCTTGAAGTGCAGAGGGGAGGTGATTTAGGAGAATATTAAAGGCAGTGTGGAGATTCGAGGCGCCTCTCTCAGGGAGATCTGGAGAAATACGCCGCACAGATGGGCCGAGCAGATTAAACATTTCCGTCACATTGTTTCCAAATTGTGTTGTGGCGCCTGAGGCTGGAGCTGCGGTCAGAGCAAAACAGAGCGAGGCAGGGGCTGCGACGGGCGGGCGGGCGGGCGGGCGGGCGCGCGTTATGGAATACATATTAATACGGCGCGGCGTCCGCCCGCCCGGCGTGGGCCCTCCGCGCCCCGCAGCAGCCGCGCTTGGCACGGGCTCCCTCCCACCTGCGGGCTTTACCTTCCCTCTCTCCCCTCTCCTCTTCAGAGAAAGTTGGAGCTGAGCTGCTGCTGGGCCTCGCTTGCACTCTTGCCCGCTTCCCTCCGGGCTTCGCAGGCTCCACGTCCGCTTGCTTGCCCATCCGGATGCACGGCTGCATCCTGGGTGTGCCCAGGCTCTGCACATCTGGGCCGAGTCGCCCCACACTCATCCCCTGGGCAGGACCTCAGCTTCGCGCCCACCCGAGGCCCTCAGGTGTCCTCCGCTGCCCTCTGCGCGGGCCACACATTGCTCTGCTCCCAGAAGCCAGAGCTGGGGCCGGGCGCCCCTGGCTGCTGCTCCGGCCACCCCGGCCCTCCCTGCCTTCCTTTCTTCCACTGGCTCATCTTTCCTCCACATTCAGGCCCATCAATCTTCAGGTTAGTAAGTTCCTTGAAACGTAACAATAAATAAAACTGGCTCAGTTGAGGCCAATTTAATGACTCATTTTTATTATGATTTATAGACCAAAACTCTGAATAATGGAAAAGGAGAAAATGATTGCCAAGAACTTAAAACCCAGAAAAAACAGCCGGGAGAGCCTGCCTGGGTTGCAAACCAGCGTGAGCTCCGGGCCTCCAGTGCTGCTGACCCACCCGCCACCTGGCCAGGCCTCCCTTCTGTCACCAGGAAAAGCTTTGGAAAATGGGCCCTGCTGGTCCTCAGTGCACCAATTATCCCTCTCCCCAGCCTTATTTCCCCAAAAGTTAGAAGGATAGCTGACTTAGAAGTCGGTTTATTAGCCGGGCGTGGTGGCATACGCCTGTAATGCCACCACTTAGGAGGCTGAGGCAGGAGGATCCATGTGAATCTGAGACCAGCCTGGGCTGCAAAAGTGGTTTCAAGACCAGCCTGAACTGCATAGCAAGACCCTGTCTCAAAAAGACAAAAAAAAAAAGAACTCGGTTTACTCACTAACTTATGATATCTGATATCCCAAGAAAACATTAAATTTCCCATGCTGGATTTGAGATCAGAAAATTTGTAAACCAATCCAAAGTAAATATTACAGGGCTGGCAAGATAGCTCAGTGGTCTAAGGCGCCTGCTTAGGCAAGCTTAGACAAACACAGGGACTGCAGTTCGATCCCTGGCACCACATGCTGTGCCAGCCTGGGGCAGGCTGAGCTGGCCATAACATTAAAAAAATATATATATATATATATAGATAGATATATAGATATAGATATAGATATTACAGCCAGGCATGGTGGCGCATGCCTGTAATCCCAGCACTTGGGAGGCTGAGGCAGAAGGATTGGTGAGAGTTCAAGACCAGCCTGGGCTATGAAAGTGAGCTCCAGGCCAGCCTGAACTGCATAGCAAGATCTTGTCTCAAAAGAAAAAAATAAATAAATATTACAGTTTTCCAGGCCAGCTCTGGTGGTGCACACCTACAGTCCCAACACTCGGGCAGCTGACGCGGGAGGATCGCTGTTTGGCTGAGGCCAGCCTGGGCTCCATACTGAGTTCAAGGCCAAAACAAAATGCTTGCTCCGCTCGCTCGGGAACTCTGATGTCCCCTCTGTGCTAATGATCGGCGGTTCCCATGCATCTGTCAAGTGTGTATTGATCCCTTCGGTCCCAGGCTGACTGACTGTCCTCTGGAAGAGGGATTCTCCTGTTTACAGTGCAGATGCCGTGACCTTCAATAGCTGCAGAGCAAAAGCAGGAGGCGTTTTGAGGGAATCTTGTTCCGTGGAGGCTTGGGGACCAGGTCAGTGTGAAAGAGGAGTCTCGTAGGGAAGTCCTCGGGAGACCTAGGCATGACACTCTTGTCTGAAGGGACAATGAGAGAAGGCGCCTTGTGACTAAGTCACAGATCAGGAGGACGGTGATTTACCAGGGTTGTGCAAGCTCACAGGGAACACCCAGTCTGTGAAGAGCTCAAGCTGAGGAACCTGGCTACAGGCCTGTGATTCTAGCACTCAGGAAGCTGAGGCAGGAGGATTGCCGGGACATTGCAAGACCTTTCAAAACAAAGGGCTGGGGCAGAGAGATGGCTCAGCAGACTAAGCGCCTAAGCGCAGGGACTGGGGTTCAATCCCTGGCATCACATGCCGTGCCGGACCCACCCCTCAGGCATGCTAAGTCTGCCACCGAGACCAGTCGTGGCGGCCCACACATGTAATCCCAGGGCTGGGGAAGGCGAAACCAGGAGGATCACTACGAGTCCAGGTTGTGTAGTGAGACCCTGTACCAAATACATAGAAAGAAAGAGCAGAACAGAACAACAGAAAGAAGAGAAATGGCCAGGTGTTGTGATGCACGCCTTTAAACCCAGCTCTGGGGAGGCTGAGGCAGGAGGATCGCTGGGAGTTTGAGACCAGCCTGGGCTACACAGTGAGCTCAAGGCCAGCCTGAACTGCACAGTGAGACCCTGTTTGAAACAACAAATCAGAAATTAAAAATGAGTTCAAAGACTGGGAATTATGGGATGATGTGGACTCTGGTTCTCCTGCACTGTACTTTCTTAATAAAGGGGTGGCAGGCACCCACCTTGGGGCTAAGTACAGATCTGCTCATTAAGACAATTGCATTTTCCCGGAAATACTGTTTGGAATCTGCAGTGGGTTCATCCACCCTGCAAGAATGGGAGGAAAGGTCCAGGCCTCACCGAGGGATGAGGCAGACCCACACCCCCTTCTAGGCCCACTCGGGAGGCGCCAGAGCCCAGCCAGGCTGCGGTGGGCCCACCCTCGGGCCCAAGATCCCTGCCCTCGTGGACGGCGACTTCCTTTTGTTGGAACAGCCTAGGAGTCACTGAGGCTGGAAATTGAATTCTCATCCCAAGACAGGATGGTCATTCCAGGATGGGCCTGCACTCCTCCAGGGGAGGCGCGGAAGAGCTTCTACAAATAGGACCAGCAGGGAGGAGAGAAATTAAAATGTAGCAATCACAGAGTGGGGGTATTTAATTTCTTTTAAGGCTTATGATGGGCGCCTGCTGGTTTCCCCTGCGCATCCCCTGACACCTATTGACAGGGTACTTCAGTGCCACACAGGGGCGCCGGGTCCTGTGACAGGAGGAGACTGAGGAGATCCGCGACCGTCTCGAAACCATAAACAGCAATCGGAAGCCACTGGAGGCTGAGCCACGCTGCGCGGCTCGCCCGTGGCCGGCGGCCATACTGCTTTTTGTTTATAGAATTTGCTGTTCTTTTTATGGCAGGTTTGGTGGGATTTTTTTTTTCCGTGTTGATGGAGATTAGCGGCATAAATCCTTTTTTCCAGCTGTGTGCAGCCCCCCATAAATGCGTCTGATTGTGGCTGATGGGGAGCCCCGCATCTATTTCAGGTTCTGCTCCTCTAGGACAATGGCTTCTGCCGACCGGTACTGGACTCCAAAGAGCTGACTTTCGTTTTTTTAAGATTTTTTGTCGGGGAAGGTGGAGCAAGCTCGGTGCAGAAAAAGATGTTTAATCAAACCTAGGAATATTTAGGACGCGGACAGACCACACGCTGTCCTTCCTTCAGGGGGCTCTGTGGCAGGAGAAAACACTGTGGAGAAGGATTTTGTTCCTTTTTTTTTTGTAATAATTTTTTTAACCCCAGCACTGCAAAGGCTGAGGCAGGAAGCTTGCCAAAAGTTCGAGGCCGCCCCGGGCTACACAGTGAGTTCAAGATCAGCATGAACTTCGTGGTGAGACCCTGTCTCCACAAAATTCAAAAAGTAAAAAATAAATAACGTTCTTGGGTTCTCAGCAAAAGCATCTTCAGGTCACCATTCTGTATCATTAAACTCTTGAGTTCAGGGGCATTGATAATTAAGAGGCCCGGATGTTGTTACGCCGAGACTCGAGACTCGAAGCCCGCTCTTGCATGGTAGAAAACATCGGAGCTGGGGGCTGCAGGTCATCCGGGAGACTTGGCATTTTTTCCAGTTGTTCCAAACAGCTGGGCAAAGAGAAGTGTCAAGCTTTACGGAAAACATTGATCCCAGAAATTCAGTTCTCTCTGTCATCCATGAACTGAAATCCAAGAATCAGCAACTTAATAAAAACGCAGTAAATTATCACCGCTAGACAAGAGCGGGGTTCATTCAGAGCCGGGGTCTGTGTGGCTGCGCCAGGGCTCTCCATTTTAATGGTTTAATAAAAATTAGCATAATTAACGAACATCTGTATGATCCAGAGTGGCGCAATTTGGCACTTGAAAACGAGGGTTTAAATGTGATTGCTGTGAGTTTAATGTTGTTTTAATTCTTTTTGGCACTGCGCAGTGAAATAAACGTTTGGTGGTGATAGTTCTCGGCCGGATCTCATTTGCATTCTTCTCCCTTTGATTATGAGCGATCGTGGACTCCCCAGCAATTCATCAAAGTAGAAATTATTTTAAAAGACCTCGTGGTGTTCAGACTGGGTGGGCGCCGTGCTGGGGGCGGGGACGGCGAGAAATTTTCCATTCATGCATTTAAACCTCCAGGCCCTGCAGCCCTGCAGCCCTGCCGCCACCTCCGCCGCAGCCCCGGGCAGGATCCAGACCAGGGGAGGTCACGTGGAAAAGACTCAGCTCTCCCCCGACCTGGCCCTAAGGACCGAGCATTTCCGCCTGCTCTTTTGTTATGCGGGCCAGAGAGCCGATTTCACTATTTCGGTTCTCATCAGTGTGGCCTGGCCACTACAGCTGCAGCCAGCAGGTCAGAGCGCCCCTCGAGCAGGAGGGGTCGCCCTGCCGAGCCTCGTCTGCTTCTCTTGGAGCTGGTGGGAAGCACCTTGCTGAGACCGAGCCCTGGCCCCTGGCACTGCAGCTAAACGCAGACAGTGATGGGAAAGGCCAGGCCAGGGGAGGATCCTGCATGTCCCCAGGAAGCCAGGCTTACCTGATCCCCTGCAGGTCTACACTGCCCACCCCTCTTGGGTGAAAGACCACAGGGCACACCTCAAAGTTGGCTTCCATCAAAAGACATCAGACAAGCCCCACCTGGTGGCGCACACCTGTAATCTCAGCGCTCAAGAGGCTGAGGCAGGAGGATCAGCAGGAGTTCCAGGCCAGTCTGGGCTATGTTGTGAGTTCAAAGCCAGCCTGAACTGGCTTTTGAGACCCTGTCTCAAAAATGACAGTAACAGCGCGGCGTGGTGGCACACACCTGTAATCCCAGCACTTGGGAGGCTGAGGCAGGAGGATCAGTTCGAGTTCGAGACCAGCCTGGGCTACAAAAGTGAGCTCAGGGCCAGCCTGAACTGCATAGCAAGTACTAAGATGAGCTTTAAAATAGCCTGATAGGGGCCGGCGAGATGGTTCAGTGGTCTAAAGCACCTGCTTAGGAAAGCTCAGGCAACTGTGGGGACTGCAGTTCGATCCCCGGCACCACAGGCTGCGCCAGCACCACCACCAGGGCAGGCTGAGCCAGCCACAAAATAAATAAATAAAGAAACAAACAAACACAACAAGCAAACAAATAAATAAATAAATTTAAAAAAAAAATAAAATAAAATGGCCTGGTAGGCCTAGGCTGCTGACTGGCATAGGCTGCGGGACTCTGGGTAATTTTCCATAAGGCAGTGCAAACTATAGGCCCGAGTTGGCCAGCAGGAGGGAAGAAGAGAAGGGCATCTGTAGGAAAAGGTGGTGGACAGGTTTATTTTGTTGTTGTTGTTTAGAGTTTTATTTTTGGAGTACCAGTGATTGAATGCTGGTCTTCCACACTGAGCTACATCCCTGGCCCTCTTATTTATTTATTTTTTATCTTGAGACAGGGTCCACTTATCTAGGTGGAAATCGAATTTATAATCCACCTGCCTTAGGCTACAAGTATGCTGAGATTGCAAGCATGCGCTACCGTGCCTGACTGCTTTCAATCATTTAAGATAGATTTTTTAGATTCCCTGGTTTTATTTTTTATAAGTTTTTT